>CAJHQP010007383.1:0-32566 GCA_905132765.1 Moricandia arvensis
GTAGTGTCGTCTATCGATGACAGGTCTTGTATTTGATTCTCTCACTGATCAAACAACTATGCATACAACATACAAAATATTCTGCCTCAACTACACGTACCAAAAGCTCCAAGTGTCTATCAACAATAAGCTGACTTGTAAAAGTACCATTAAATCATAGACCCTAGACACACATAAGTAGACCTAAATGG
Source organism: Moricandia arvensis (assembly GCA_905132765.1). NCBI lineage: Eukaryota > Viridiplantae > Streptophyta > Magnoliopsida > Brassicales > Brassicaceae > Moricandia > Moricandia arvensis. The sequence continues at coordinate 192 of CAJHQP010007383.1, forward strand.
AGCCTATAATATGGCCTTAAATATTGGTAATAGACTATGGCTCATATCAACTGCTTAATACTATCCTCATGAAGCTCACTCGGTCATCACACACAAGCTGATCATTATAATCTAAAACTACGCTGCACGTGGGTCTCATATCTAACTGACTCTTCTCCTTCATCAACGATCCATAGCTTACTACAAAAGACCTGAGTATGATCCTTGATCCTATCGTTGATGAATGCTTTATGTCTCAGCTAGGAATTGGAACAAATGAGCATTCCACTGAGTTGGATGAGCCACTGCCTGATCCTGTTGTAATAGACCTTTGTGCTCGCACCAGTAGGAGATCCTCACTGATATTTGTGCTCGGTTCTAGTGGTTGGAACTTGTCTTGTTCTTCTTCGTTGCTCTTCTTCTTCATAAGATTCTTGAGCAGGTCAGTTGCTTGATCTTTACACCATCCTGATTCATGAACCTCTGAACCACGTTGCCTTATCGTTCTTATTAATCATTCGCTATCATGATCATCTGATAACGCTGACTATTCTATTCAGACTTCTGCACTACAGCATACCTTGCGATTAGGATAGCGTATCTCGAGTGCTCTCCTTTCCCTGATAGCTGATCTCCATAGAGCATTCTCTAAGATGGATACCTCAGTTATGGCCTTATCTGATGCTTAGAGACAAATCATACACATAATCATCTAGATACACAAGCCACTCACATCCGTTGTTTCAGTCAATTGTAGACATTGTTCATTTTGCATAGAGGAGCTCAGCCTAATGAAAACTAGACACTCATACTCTTTGCTTAGCTTGTGCATTTGCTCTCCATAAGGATACGCCAGCACAAGCAGGCCTGCATCAACTTGCTACTGAGCGATGCATGAATGGCTGGTCTGCGTTGGAGTTCAACACTTCATAAGGAGGAGATTATCTCATAATCAACACTATAGTGACGGATCCTCGATTGGACTATCGATAGCATGATTCGCATCCTCATCACCTCACATCATCTCTTAGATAAGCATTGGCGATGGAACATCATTGATCCGATTGCAACCTCCATGAGATGCCCTTTTCGTTCTTTCAGATCACTCCATTTGGTTTCTCGAGGTGATATAGCGAGCTATACTTTGTGGTGACATTATGACCATTGTTTTTATGCCAGTGATCTTGAATTATGTGACTTGCTATACTCTCCTCTGATTGTCTAATATCTCAGTACACTTCAGCATTCGACCTTAATGTTGTTACTGCATTAAGATTCGTACACAGTTCTATAAATGCACTCTAACATACGATCCTTAGTAGGGCAGCAATGTATAACCCACAAACTATATCGTAATTTAAACTCTCCAATCTCATATATAAAGTGCAAAAAATACTTTTGATTATCCGAGACATACATGGAGAGAGCGTAACCCAACGCGCATACAGAATGTAACTAAGTCTCGCGAGCATATTCTCTATAGATAGGTTACTGATCCGTGGCACACACACAATCTTGCAATGCTTTTCTCGATGCATGCTTCAATCAAGGGATTCGAATAGACATAATCATACATCATGAGATTCATAATCGGCGTCATGTGAGATGTGTGGATCGTCAACCCACATAAATCTCACGCATAGCATTCCAAGATAGATGCTAATGATTATATTAGATCATTAGAAACTCGTAATGAACATAAGCTGAGTAGTAATTAGCAGGGTACCACGGCTAATAGTCTGTCCGTATCTTTGGCGGATGAGAATATCACACTTAGTCTCTGTTTCCTTCTCACATTTACACAACTTCGCACTCGTCTTACAGTCAACTGAAACTCAACACTCATTAGAGACTAAAAAACAACCTGAAATATTCAGGTGCAATGTTTGTGCTTTCTCACTGCAGGGCACGTCACATAGTGATAAACTAGCATGTAGATAGGCAGCTGGATTCCTGTCACACTAATCTTAATAGAGTTCTCAGTATCTGACATACTCCTGTCCTATCTTCACCTTCATCACTCACTTGTCTGCTGATCTACATTGCCCTATAAGTAGGCTTTATAGCATTACTAATTATGATTCTTATCACTAATACCCTATGCTGACCAGCTCCAGAGATCTATAATATAACTTGTCTTAGAGGACAATGAATAGATGTACCGCTAGCACGTTCTTGGAGAGATAATGGACTTCACGCAGACTTGGATTAGAGCTAACAGTACATCCGATGGGGAGTCATCTGCTTCTTTGACTGGGGCCATCATCATGATAATTGCCGGCTTCTCACGACACTCCATCCTCCTTAGATGCGCGCTTATGAGGATTGAAGACATGGATGCTCCTGTAGAACATGCTGCTCATACTTCTGCCGCATCTTTCCTTGATAACTCAGATCCAAGCGTGAAGGGTCTGAGGCACATCTATCATCCTCAACCCATAAGCTTATGAACTTAGCCACACACACTACTCTGACCTAACACATCGCACTCCTCCCACTCCTGCTCAGTAGTGTTGATAATCGTCTTGACTCAGCACACGCTTAGGTGGTAGTGAGTCAGAACTGCAAGAACTCATCCAATATGCTTGCAGTTACAATATCGATGTAGCCTCCAAGATTGATTCTGAAAGAGAGTTGTGTATGATATCACGTGCCTCGATTGGTACCTCTCTGACAACTACTGGTCTTCATCTCTCAGACAAACCTAACATTGACCATACTCTTGAGTCATGCCTATTTGATGAAGAATTCAGCCCTCATGATCACTGGCTTGTCACATAAGTCCTATGACTTCCCCAGGCTAACTCTGGCCAATGCACATGGTGGGAGGTGTCGGCTCTACTGGATAACTCTAGCAGGCAATATAAATATCCTAACATGATGTAACTACTCCAACGTCTGACCGCTTATATCTAGACCACTACAAAACAATGAGACCTTCTCATATTTGTCCTTTGCAAGCAGAGATCGTCACGGTGCTAGTACTAATCGGGCCAATCTCTGGACATCCACAGACGACTAACAGAATAAGACACACAATACTATTATTTTATTCTAGAAGGTTAGGTCTAAGCTATGACATTAATATAGATATCTCGGCTCACACAAGTACCATTCAGTCGTACACGCGCATATACACTCTTATCCTCAGGAGATTGTAGATCGCATCACTCGGATAATATGGCTAAGTACATAAGTACAATTACGGAAATACTAGTAATGTCGGCTTTTTCATTAGATTACATAACATTGTGAACTATCAATGAGAGACGAATATAGTCAGTCTATTGATAGACTACACTAGATTTAAAGTAGCTTAAATATGGACATAGATGCCCATAGGGTTGTACAGAGCAATGAGCTAAGTATATATAGAAGACTGATGTAAGCTCTAAGAGGTTATTAATCATATGATCACTTGAGATACTCTCAATGTATAATGCACAGATCCAGCGGGACTCTCGCCTGAGCAGTATAATCATTCATTGACTAGTCTGATGTCTCAGCTCTCGCTTGTTAGACCACTGTCAGGATCGCGGATCGCATCGATCGGTCTCTTGAGTCAAGCTTATTGATCCGATAATATAAGTTACACAATTAGATGGTGACCTCAATCAACTACGTCTATATGTTACAAGAATTCATTTGATTCATAGTAAATCTACACGAATCGCATGAATTGTAAGTCTTCCGGCTACGCTAGTAGCGCTATGCGTCTCGACGTCTGCGCCTAACGGTGTGCTTAGTGATCAGGGCTCTAGTTAGCTGACTCTGAGAACATAAGCACACTAAAGCACAGTCTATTGCTCCTTGGTTACATCTATACTCAAATACCTAATAACTAAACCTAATCTCATGTTTGATACACCACTTATACATATCAGTGTAATAATAATCAATCTAGAATATATATCTGCAGAGTATTTTTATAGTGGAGTGTCCACTCTTACAACACTCTACCCTAAGGAGTATGCGTCTTCATCCTCACAGTCTCAGAAATACTAAACAACTAGCACGACGTAAAACGTCTGCCGTACTGATATCGCGCATTTTTGAATGACACCTGCTTATTCCTCTAATGTGTCATACGTAGAAGTATGTATTCAATGTAAAATCCCAAAATCTAGATCAAAACTCGTCCAGGGTAAACTGTAATCTTGTGTCTTGTCTCTACTTGGGCTTGAAACTCAGCTGTCTGCGAATTGGTCATCGATCGATAGGCAAGCATCCATCATCGATCGATCTTGGTCATGGTCGATGTCAAGATTTAAATTACATATCCCAGTGTAATCCGCCTCGGATTTGGTTATGAACAATCAAAATCATAAGTAAATAGCTAAAGTATAGAACTCGATACATCTCTTTGTAGAGGAGTGTCGATCAATGACGTAGGCGTTTGGATCGATCGATGGTCGCGATCCAGTGTTGACCGATGGTGCCTCTATGGTGTCGATCGATGGTATAAATAGTCTGTAGAAATAAAATAAAACTCGAGTAGTCAGTATAAAAACTAAAAACTAAGGAAAAACTTACTAAACAGTGGGTTGCCTCCCACTCAGCGCTTGGTTATAGCTTAAGCTCAACGTTTTGAAATTTCTGACTAGAATGGAGTGGATCAACACTTGAAAACAGTGTCTATATCGTCTTTGCTCTTCTAAAACCATGTGCCAACGAAGCTTCTTCATTGCTTCATCTCCTCTAGACTTTCTCATTCTTATGATCTCTTAGTAACTCCACTGAATGCATCCTCCTTTGTAGATTCTCAATTATTACGCCTGTAGCATTCTAAGTCTGGCAGTTTTAGCTCTCTGATATATCCTCAATCTATCTGAAGAAATATCTTCCTTCATGAGCTCTAAAAAAGCAATCTCATTGAAATGTCTTCCAAGTTGAATTTTTACTGCTGCGGTTTCTTGTCTGTCGAAATCAGTATCGATCGATGGCGTAATGCTGCCAGTCGATCAAATGTCACTCTGATCTGGTTCCACTCGCATTAGCTGTCTGGAACAGTATCCAAATCTTTCTGCATCTTATCCATGCGTGTAGTCAGACCAGTGAAGCTTTTGTCTATAGGATAATGGACATCATCAAGCCTCATGTAGAAATCTTCTAATGACATCTCTTGAGCGTTGTAGATCCCATTTACAAGATCATCATGTTTCTTGCTTCTTCTTGGACATAGCGATCTTTGATGCATGTTCAGGTAAACATATGTAGCTGTACTCAAACATAGTAGCTCTCAGTAGAACTTCCATGATATCTTCCTCTTGCACATTCACAATTCTTCCATCTTATAGCGCGTGCATTACCATTCTCATCTCTGTAGATACCATACTCATCTTAATTTTCCCAAAGAAAATACTTCTGCCATCAGCATCAAATCTCTCCTTTTCCATACTCTATCCGACCGTCTATCAGTAGTGGATGTTATCCAGTTGACCGGTCCCGGAGTTTTCTGAAGTAAAAGGGGTTAGATGTACAGAACTCGTGGACTTCTAGAATGGTGGTATCGATCGATGCATGCTTCTTTTTGTCGATCGATGTTTGGTATTGGATAGGCTCGTGCTTCTTCTCCTTGATGTCAATCGATGTCGTACCTGACCGATTTGATCGATGGCTGTTGGTGTTGTCCAAATAAAATTATCTGGATCCATTAGCCATAACAAGGGCGCCTGCTACATCTTTCTTAGGTATATTTAGAATTCTCCCGTAAAGATCTCGTGCATGTCCTTCAGTATCTCTGAAATATTCAAACTTATCTGGTATGAGATAACCATCTTCTGTATCTTCTGCTCCATGTAATTTTTCTGGTCTTCGTTTGATGTCGTTTGATGCCAAGATATGAATTGAGGACTGATGTTGGATTTCCCACTCTCGTCGTCATTACCCAGCCAGCTTCTTCCAGTGCCAGGCTGCGAAGATTCAATAAGTTCTTCCTCTCTGTTAGGCTGCATCGTGTTCTTCGTAATCGTCTCCCATAACCTTGGTATGTCGATCTTTGGTGTCGATGCGATGGTGTATGTCGACTGTCAGTGGATGCTCGATAATCAGACAGGTGGACAAAAGGTTTCCAGCTCATTAGCCATTGCAAGTATATATGCCAACATATTCCTTCATGACATGTAGAAATTCTGCCATGACCATCTGGATCTCGCATAAATACCGAACTGGACTCACATAAATACCGAACTCATCTAGTTGTATATAAACTCATCTGATATCGGTTTGGTTTGGTTTATTTGGATCTATGAAAACTTTAACTAAAGTCAACCCAAGTTAGTTTGGTTTGGTTGTGTTTGGTTCGATTTGGGTTTGTGTTTCAGTTAGGTTTTAGTTCGGTTTTGGTTAATGTTTGGTTTGGTTCAGTTTAGTATTGTTTGTGTCAGTGTTCAGTTCATCTGAGTTATTTTTTTAAAAAAATTTATTCTAGTTCAGTTACAATATAATTTATAAAAATGAAATAATCATCATTGGACACTAAATTATTATTTTTCATATGTAATTGTAAAGCAAACATTACACTAAAGATATAAAAGATCCAATCAAACACTTTCGTATTATTATCTTCAAACCTAATATTAATATCACAAGCATTTTTTGGTTTAGATGTTGATCTATGATATCATATTATTTTAAGTTTTGTTTATTATATTCATTCAAAAATGCTATAAAATTATGTTTATTTTTTTTAGGATAAATGTTTTATTAATATCTTTAAATTAACACAAAAAAATACTTCAGTTTTTCGTTTGGTTTTGGTTTAAAGCCAAACTAAACCAAACCATTTGGCGTTAATAAAATCTTGAACTAGATGGTGTAGACATATACTTTGGTTTGGTTTAGATTAGTTTGAGTTTGGTTAGCGTTTGGTTTAGTTTTTCTGCCCACCCCTAGATGGAACACTAACTTAGCGCGTTTTTCATTTAATGATGGTCGTCTATGTGTAATTTAAGTTTATAATGAAAAATTAAAAAAGGCCATAACAAACAAAATCATTTATGAAACAAATATAGGATTTCGGCAGAGGGGATATTTAGGGTTTTGTGCAGTCAGATTATTCTCAACTAGATGAAAATAGCGTGATTTTGCGATTTATTTCTTCCTTTTGTCCCTAATCGTTTTCTTAATAATTTTTTTTGTGTTAGAATAAGATATTATGATTTTAGAATGAATAACAGTGAAGTATTTGATGAAGAACAAGTAGAGAGAGAGAATATGGACGATTTTGAGAGAGAGAGAGAGAGAGAAAGAGAGAGAGAGAGAGAGAGAGAGAGAGAGAGAGAGAGAGAGAGAGAGAGAGTAATCAAAATGGGAGACTGATTTCTCCTTGATTGTATTCATATCCCTTAGTTACATAATATAGACAACGAGAAAGAATAAAATAAAGACTAAACAGAAAGAGACAAGGGCACAAGTTCAGAGAGTGAAAGATGACAATTACTTGCATTTGAATTCTTAAGGCAACGTGTGACTTCTCTTCTTGGCAGCTTCCTCCAACGTCTAGGGTCAGAAGACCCTCCTGGATATTTTACCTGAAGGATCTCTTAGAACAAATGATAATAAGAACAACTTTTCTTATTGCTTTAGAAACTACACAAAACTAAAGCTCATAATGTTTCTCTTAGATCTCTATGGAACACCTCTCCATGAGACATATATTTATAGTGAAGAACAATTCCCTTTAACATGTGGGATATGGAAAAACACAAACTTAATCTAATATAAAACTTCATTTTCTTATTCTAGATTTTCTTTTTGTGTTTATCTCTTACATATTGAACATCTAATAATATGTTAAGTTTCCACAAGCTTGAAATTATCCAACAATCACCCTCTTAATTTCCAACTTTGAATTAGGGAGATTAATTTTCTTGAACTCCGATTAAGCTCCTCATTTGCTTGAACTTAATTTTTGTTAATGGCTTGGTTTAGAATGTCGGCTTCTGCTCAACACCCGGCGTTTGCATGTATCAACTTAGAACACCAAACTATGTAACACCACAATTGATCTTGTGTGAAGTAGATACCTCAAACATCCTATGCTTCTTTTGTATCATGTAGGCATTTATCTCTCGTTCATCTTCAACCTTTGAGATATTTAAACTCAACTTCATTGCTATGCTGGATCGTGTTACAGACTTCCATCTTTGTGTCACACATGATTCCGTGAGCATAACTCTCCTCCTTTATCTTGATTCCGTCTGCTCCTTGAATCTTGTTGATCCACTTTAACCTTATAGGTTCAATACCAGGCGGTCTGTCCACAAGCTCTCATGTCTTGTTTCTTGTGATAGACTCCAACTTGGCTACCATCTCTTCAACCCATAAGTAGTTCGACATCTTCGACTAAACTGAGGTAAACTCTCCTCCTCCATCGGTTCAAGCTATATTTTACTTACCTGAGGCAAACTCTCCTCCTCTATCGGTGTGAAATCGTTTGAACCGATAGAATGCCTCAGGAATATTTGCTGGTGTTGGTGGTGTGATTCGTCCACACAAATCTCCATGCAATAATTTTAGTAGCTTTGATGTATCTCTGATTTTCTTCCCTCCGAGACTTGTGATTCATCCTCAGAAATGCATCTCTGATTTTCTTCCCTCCGAGACTTGTGTTACACACGCCTTCTCCTTGTGTTACACACGGCATTCCTACGGCCATCTCCTTATGTCTAATATGCTTCTCAGCTAGAGATGTGTCACCACATGCTTTCTTCGTGTGTTACACAAGACATTCCTAAGACCATCTCTTTCTTTACCATGTTTTGTTCTTCCTATGATATCTCCTAACGAGGCTTCCTTGGATGCTAGACCTGATATCTTCCCCGCAAATTCGTTTACGGTATCGCTATCATCCATCTTCAGCCTGTCGCAACTCCGTCATCGACGTCTCGAATCTCGCCTCCCTTACACGATCATCTCCATGGTGTCATGACTTGATGGCATTCCATATCTCTTTCGATGCGGTTTGTTCTCCCACCTGGAGAATCAAATTGTCGGACATAGATTGATACAAAAGAGCTATTGCAACATCAGTTCTTCTTTTGATCATCCGAAACCAGATTCTATTGTGTCCCACACATCATGAACACAGAGTAACACCTTCATCCTCATCGACCAAACTGTGTAGTTTGTCGAGTTCAACGTTGGACATTGGATAAATGCGGATCCAAGGTCCTTCGTGCGTGGAGGCCCTATTCACGTCAGCCATCTTGTGTCATGAACTTCTTGCTTCACAGCTACCATGATCGAAGCTTCAACTTAAGCTTTGATCGAAGCTTTTTAACTTAAGCTCTGATACCAATTGAAGGATCTCTTAGAACAAAGGATAATAAGAACAACTTTTCTTATTGCTTTAGAAACTACTCAAAACTAAAGCTCACAATGTTTCTCTTAGATCTCTTATGGAACACCTCTCCATGAAACATATATTTATAGTGAAGGACAATTGCCTTTAACATGTGGGATATGGGAAAACAAAAACCCTAATCTAATAGAAAACTTCATTTTTCTTATTCTAAATTTCCTTTTAGTGTTTCTCTCTTGACATATTAAACATCTAATAATATGTTAAGTTTCCACAAGCTAGGAATTATCTAACATTCCCTACACTCTTTGTTCATTCCTAAACCTTGTTTGCCTTGCACTCCACTTCAAGTCAAAATATGATCAAACTGTACGGAAAACTCCATCTTGATCATTCTTCTATCTTCATCATCCTTTTTTACATTGTCTCTCTTTGGTTCTTCATCTCAATATTATGTTATTTCTAATCCTCAATTTGTTTTTTTGTATTTCACATACAATTTTCTCAAGCGAAAGTCAAACATATATAATGACCTACGGGCTCGCGGAAGTTTTGTTTTGAAAGGGATATATAATGTAATTAAAATTTATAGTTCACTTATATATAATTAAGAAGTTATAATTAAGTTTTTTGTTATGTTTATATAGTTATAATTAAATTTGTTGAGGTTTTGCTACACATGTAGTGATATATAATGTAACGAAGTTATGTTTTGTAAAAATTAGTTGAGGTTTCCTTTTTCCCATGTCATTGTATTCTCAAAACCAAGTATAAGTGTGGACGACATTGGAAGAACATATACTCATGCTAAATGGCAAGAAACAAAAAGGTTTGTATCCCTAAAGTGACAATTTATCACAAAGGCAAAAGACTGTCTACGTGTTTAACAAGCACAATGTTGGGTTTGTGAAACCCATGTTCAACTCTTTATTATCCAATTAGTTACCGATATTGTTCACTTTGGGCCTACTAGGCAAGCCCACATGGATTTACTTTTGGATTTCGTCCCAAAAGATCTCGTTACTAACTAGAGTTGAATTTCTCTTTATATATTACACACTTCTTTTCTAAATTTCAATGTGGGACCTTGTTTGATATCTCACATTCTCCCCTCAAACTAAGGACCACACTCATCTCGTGTGTTTCTCCTTCAGCGAATTATCTTGGCACCATCTTGTACCGATAATCGTAGGGTTTCCTTTGAGAATGTTTCTCCCCACAACATCACAGGTTCAATGATCTTCTGACTAGTTTCTGCCACAGACCTCCTCTTCCAACTTATGGGTCCCATTCCTACTCGAATGGTATTTTGGTCTTCTTGCAGATCTTTGGTCAAACTGCTCTGATACCAATTGTTGGGTTTGTGAAAGCCCATGTCCAACTCTTTATTATCCGATTATTACAATATTGTACACTTTGGGCCTACTAGGCAAGCCCACATGAATTTACTTTTGGTTTTTCTCAAAAGGCCTCGTACTAACTAGAGTTGGAACTTCTCTTTATATATTACACATTTCTTTTCTAAAATTTTCAATGTGGGATTTTGTTTGATATTTTACACATAAATGAGTTAAACCTTGAAGTAAGTGTAAACATAGTTAAGAACATAGAAAAACAGATATCATATTTAAAAAAGTATAAAAAGAATCACTGACGTTTGAATCGAGTAGGACCATACAGTCGTGAGACCTCGAGCGCCTAATATAGTTTCTAGAAGCAATGATTTTGATCGTGATTTTTAACACTAACTTGTATGGTTGCAAATAAGAAACTGAACTGGAAAGAAAAAACATTTGAGAACTTTGTGGTGTGGAAAGCAGAGAGAATTATGTTGATTGTGTGTTAGTATGGTGGAATATCTCAGGTTGTCCTCTTATTTATATAGGTAGGCGGTGGGTAGCTAGTATTTATGAGAAATATAATGACATATTACTAAAATTTAGTCTTTACTTATTTGTAACTAGGTGTTTTCCTTCACCATGTGCAAAAATAAAAGTTTTAAATCTTAAATCATATTTAAAAAAATGTCATTTTTATATTTTAGGGTAGAGTCAAACATAAACTAACATATGATTTTATGAAACTTTCATTTGCCTTATTCACAACAAAAGTTCAAATTATTCACGAAAATGCCATTTTTTTTTCTTTTCGAGAATGAGTATTTTACTCTATATCCTCATGTTTCATCAAGTATTTACAATATTGTCATTGCCGTCAATACACCAACCACCATGAACAATCAATTTGAAGCTCTTAATGCACCTAAAATCTATTTACACTTCTTCTATCTCATTTCTTATAAACTAAAAACAATATATCTTTCACTTTGTCTCTATATTCATCCAAAACCCAGTATTTGATTCTAAAATTTAATTGTACACAGAGCCATTCAACCTTACGATTCTTGGTGATTCGCTTTCGTTTGAGCTTCTATGTGATTGGAGAAGACTTATTTGTGCAAAGAAATTATCTCACTACTTTAAGGTATGAAATCAGTTTTTTTCCCATATTCGTTCGCCAGAAGACTTCCGTGTAAGTCTTCTGCCAGTAGAAGCTTCCGTGTAAGTCTTTTGCCAGTAGAAGACTTACATGAAAGTCTCTGTTCAATGCAGCGGTTAGTTTAGCAATTGAATTTTATATGTATTTTTTAGAGTTGACTTCTCTCAAGTCTTCCACTTTTCTTTGTTAACAAAAAAATCTCGAAAATACGAGAGAAGACCTCTCGGTAATCGTCTACGATAAACAAGTTAGTTTGCATTTGATCAAAATTGTTCAGAAATTTAATTTTTCCTAGACGAATTACAAGTAAGTCTTCCAGCAGAAAATAAAACTTAAAATATTTAATTTTTACTAGAAGAAGTATGTGTAAATCGTTTAAGGTTACTTTTGCAATTCAAAAATAAAACTTAAATATTTAATTTTAATTAGACGATCTACATATATGTGTTCTGGGAGACGACTTACACAAAATTCTTCTGAAATTTTATTCTCAGATTTTGGTTAAACCTTGGATATCACAGAAGACTTCTATGTAAGTCGTGTGCCGGAAGATATACACGTATGTCGTCTAATTAAAACTTAAAGATTTACGTTTTATTTTTTTAATTGCAAAAGTAACCTAAAATAACTTACATATAAGTCATCTAGTAAAAAATAGATATTTAAGCTTTTTTTCTGCTGGAAGACTTACTTGTAAGTCGTTTAGGAAAAGTCGAATTTTTGACACAATTTGGTCAACTGCAAAACTAACTTGTTTATCCTAGACGGCTTACCGGGAAGTTTTCTCTGGTATTTTTGTGATTTTTTTTGAAAAAAAGTAAGTCAATATTTACAAAGGAAAATTTCCAAAGAAGTTTGTTGTAGAGTACACTTCTCTCGAAGTCTTCTTTTGTAAATTTTCAATTGCAAAAATTACCTAAATGACGACTTCCTAGGAGCCTGCCAGAAGACTTATGTGGAAGTCTTCTACGTCAATGTTGATAAACTTTCACTTCCTCTAAAACTATTAAGATTTTTTAAGATTTTCTTGTTAACTCATGTATATTAGTCAATACTAGACCTAGTGAAATGAAACTTATAACTTAATTGGTGATATTTATGAGGTTGCCAACCTTCATGTTTACTAAAGTTTCTAGCTAATAAGAGAAAGTCTTCTTAGTTGAAGTTTTTGAAGTTGATGTTCTATGTTTGCTAATGTGTTTTAATTTGAATTTTTGCTGATGATGCGTCAATTACCTGTAGTGTATGAGAATGGATTGTTGAAAGATGACTCTTGGAATTTTGTGTTTGATAATTTCAAAAGGAGAGAGAATGTTCTTTTTTGATTGAAGGTTCGACACATGCTGAACTTATTGAAATGAATCAAGAATATTATAATCTCGACATGAACACAGAGGTTCTGGAGTTAACCTACTCATTACCATAAGTAATGATGCAGCATATGGCTCCATACACCCCTCTTGTTCATTTTTACAAGTGATAGACAAGTTCGGAACTTGCTAGAGATAACTAAAACGCATGAAGTACGTCTTTGTGTATCAGATGGCTCCATACACCCCTTCTATCTGCTCTCTGTTATGAATTTATCTATGTTATGACTTTCTGTGTTATTCTTTTATCTCTTTTATGAACCTATCTTTGTTAACATTTTATGTGTTATGAACTTATCTGTTTTATGAACTTATTTGTTTTCTGAACTTTTTGTGTTATGATGTTTTATGACTTGGGAAATTACAATTTAAACATTTTTACACCAAAAAAATAACAATTGTGTTATGAACTTCCAACATAAGATTATCCCAAAAAGCTAGTGGTAGTGCACGACCAAACTAGTTTTCTACAAAAGGCTATTTTGGTAGGAGGATATGTTACAAAAAACTCATTCTTATCCAGACCATGTTACCGTAGAATAAAAGAGCATATAAGAATACAAAAGCAGTCAAAAGCATCAACTACAAGTACAAATTACACATCATACATAATCATTGTTCATACTTTGTCAGGTTCTCATATTTGTCTTCCTTCTCTTTTTCATGGGAGCCAAGGGCCTCTTGAAATATATCCAATGCTATCTTCTCCCTGATAGACCTCACATTCTTATCACAAAAGAGTGGAGAAATAACATGCCAAGAGCATGACATTCAATGTACTTTAGAGTGTACACGCCACAATCATCATCTCGAAACTAAGGTACTTCAGCTGTCACTCTCTCATATGTGAATGGCTCCAGTGTGTATTTGACACGTTGTTTCATCAGAAATGCACATTCAACAAGAAAGTAAGGGATCACTGTGACAAAAAGGCTCCATTGCCTCAGCGAGTTATGCAGGTTTAATATGTTAGACAATGCTGTCCCATATGACTATGTGCTTCTTATGGATCGAAATCCATATAGGCAATCCATGATTGTTGTTGTAGTTCACTGGCGCATATATATCATCCAACTCCAGACCTAAAACCTTCTTAGATTAGCAAAATGTTGGTACTAGGCCCGCATAAAGATCCCACGCCTCGCCAGGGGAGCCTTCTTCCCTAAACAGTTTTTATCGGCCCTCGGAGCTTCCTTTACTTGTCAGTCTACATACGTGAAAAAACATGATCAAGAAAGCACATTTTTGTGGATTCTTGTGGTATCGAAGCCTCAGTAAATTCATAAAAACATCCATATGCTGCATATAAAACAATACAAGTCAGACATATTTACAAATTTTGGAAGACTTATTAGAGACTAATTAGTGTCTGCTGGGAAGTCTTCTCTAGAAGAATTTATAGAAAACTTTCATTAAGTCTTTGAGATTTAAAGTGAAGTAGTGCATAGAAATTTACCGAGTCAATGATCCATGATAAGGAGGTTTGGAGGATGTGATACCACAAACTTGGACAACAAGGTGTTTTTTTTTGTGAGCAGGTGTTCAATAATGACTGCAAACACAAGAAGTAGATCATCAATAATTTTTTGTAGACTAATGTAAGATTTTGTGGGAAATTAACACTTGCAGATCAAGTCTTCTTCTTGTCGACGGGTGAGAAAGAATCATAGCCTTGGACAACCTTAGTGTTTGAAATGATCATTTTGTATGTGATGTTTCCTGAAAAAAAATTGCTGTGAGGTATCAAGTTTCCTTGCTCGAACACTCTTTCCCCGGTAAAGTCCAATAGCAACATCCTGCTTTGTCTGCCTTCTAATTTCCTCTACTGTACATCTGACATAGGTTGGTGTTTACTGTTCTAACAGGATATAAATATCCTAAACAAGTAACTATCAAAATAACCCTTTACTCCTAACACACAAAGCAATACTCTTTCCAAGAGAGATCAGGTGTAGTACTTAGGGATCAAATCCATAGAGAACAATGGCACACAATAAATATCTTATTCCTAAAGGTTAAGCTAGGTTCTTGTATATATATTGGTAACAAGTAATCAGTCTAAGGAAATGTTCCATATTAGAGAGTGTAGATGCAATATGGAAATATGTTAATAATGTAAATATGAAAATATACTACTGGATGTAAATATAAATATGCTAGATCTAGGCTTTCAGGCAAGTGGATTATAGAGGATAGAAACTAATGGTTTTAATCATTGATCTCGATATCTAATTTAACAGAAGACCAGCTCTCGCTGCAAGTCTAATCTATTGACTAAGTCTGATGTCTCAGCTCTCGCTTGTTGACACGGAATGAGCGTCGATAGATGGCAATGATCCTGCATCGATAGATGGCAATGATCATGCGTCGATCGATGGCAATGATCCCGCGTCGATCAATGGTCTCTTGAGTCAAGCTTATGACCTAATTTTTATAAGTTCACTAGATTAACTATATCTACTCTCGTTTGTTTCTAGCAACCTAGATTAACATGATTAATTCTGGTAGTAGACCATGCTCTCGCTGGCGCCTAACTATCCTATGATAGGGTTCTAGTTAGCTACTCTAGAACACAAGCAATAAACACAATTCTATTGATAGATCTAATAGCAACCCTAACAATTCTATTGTTTGGGTAATACATGAATACCATTACTAAACCCTAAATCGAGTTGATAACTACTCAAACATAATCAAAGTAAGAATAATAATCTGAATATAATGCATAGATAAAACACTGGGTTCCAATACAAATCTCCCTAAGGAGTTATGAATCTTCTCCCTCAATAGAATACTAAAGAACCTAGCACCGTACGTCTCTGTACGTATGTCTCTCGCTCTCTGCTCTTCTCATACATAAAGTATAAATATAAAACACTAAAATCTAGGTCAAAACTCGTCTAGGGGTAAACTTGTAATCTTGTCTCTAACTTGGGCTTGCAATCAGTTGTCTGCGAACTGGTCCTCGATCGATGGCAAGTAGTCAGCATCGATCGATCTTGGTCATGTAATATCGGTCGATGTCAAGATAGTGCCGTCAGATCGACGGCAGTCTTGTACTTCGACTCCCTCAATGGTCAGCTACGGATTATTATCCTTTAATGGTCCAAAAGCTCCAAGTATCTCCATATATCTCGAGAACGTACCTTGACCTGTAAGGACCTTAAAACATAGCCTAGACACACATAATAGACCCTAAATAGAGTCCATAACATGGCCTAAAACTGGTAATAAATAGGCTATATCAACATCTCAAATGGTGGGTACTCGTTTGTCCAGTAGAACAACGCTGGGGTCAACACTCGGTTCAAGAGATTTATCCTCGGTCACATTTGATATCAGAAGACTCAGCTCTTTCGAGGAACTTGGTTCTGTGGACCCACTCGGTTCTTGGGTGCCGTTCTGTCCCACTTTCACCCCATTCACACTTTCATTCTGCAATTTCGATGTACAAGATGAAGTCAAAAATCCTTCATAATATTTAAATACAATACTAACCAAAAATCCAAGTAACACATGAAAAAAAATCCATACATAAGCAAAGATCCAAGCACACACAAGAAACAAAGCAAAAATGTTTTGACATACAAATAGTACATCCAAGCACACACAAAAAAACAAAGCACATCCAAGTTTTAGTTATGTTTCCTAACATTTTGCCTAGTGAATCTCTTCTCTGTGATTTTGGGAGAGGTTTTAGTACTAACCCCGTGTCCGTGCCCGACGTTTAGGAAGACATTAAGTAGTGAAATGAAGATCATTATATACTGCCCCTTTTTGTGATTCCCACCTTGTTCTCCACAGCTTCCATCCTATCCTCGAGAAACTTGATCTCCCTAAGGCACATCCCAAACCCATCCCTCATGGCATCAGCTATGTCCTTGAAGCCTTGTTGAATCTATTCTTCTCTAAATGCTCCAAAAGCTCCAAGTATCTCCATATATCTCCAAAACGTACATGGACCTGTAAAGACCTTAAAACATAGCCTAAACACACATAATAGACCCTAAACAAAGTCCATTACATGACCTAAAATAGGTAATAAATAGGTTATATCAACTCCCCCAGACTTAACCTTTTGCTTGTCCTCAAGCAAACAAGCTTGCGAAAGAGGTTTTGAAAAGAGAAGACTCACATAATATCTAAGTATAATTGTCACCTTACTTTATTGAAGCTACATCCTATTAAGTCAATCACAGAGAACTTTATATACCCTATCCTAGTATAACAACCAAATCCATTCTACCAACAACTTAGCGAACACTAGTCTGACTCGCCCCTCTACTGATTTCATTTCTTTGCATAAAATAAAAGTGTAGGCTTTACCTTGGGAGTATCGATCAAAGGATATATAGACTCTTACCTCTGCTAGTATCTGAACACACAGGTAGTCTTCTCAGATTCATTTCCTCTCTCTCTCTCTCACTCTTCTCAGTCATGTGTCTCTTCTTTTGAGGGTATCATTTTATTTTTTTAATTGACTGAGATGTTTGGATAGGCTTCCATGAATCAAACCCTAATGGTTTTTGCCACCAGATCATGTTCACTTCTTTTTGACCTTTATCTCTTTCTAGGATCATATGCTAGGATCATATGAATCAAGCTTTTATGGTTGTAGCCACCAAATCATGTTCGACTCCCTTTTTAATATGAAGGGGAAATAGAGGGGAATCAGAAGCACACAGGCGTTTACCTGCTAGACTTGCAGAAAGAATCTGATCCAGTGTATACCACATCCCAAAGCAAGCAAATAATGTCAGGATTAATGTTGGAAATCACCTTTGGTTCCTTCAAACTTTCTAAGAAAGTGTGATATAGTGACATGATGATCCACTTTGATATCTCTAGTAATCTCTGCTAACAACCTTCTAAGAATGGTGCTAAAGTGTGGTTAGTCAGTAATAAATTTTGATCATATTCCTCTTATTGACTCGATAAACACTTCGAAAACTTATATATAGATAGTAAATAAAACTCAAAAACAATAAAATAGCATTAGCGAACCTCCCCCCCCCCCCCAAAAACTTAAATTACTCTGTCCCCAGTGTAATCCGCCTCGGGTTGGTTAGGAAAAATCAAATCATAAGTAAATAGCTTAAGTATAGAAATCGACACCTCTCTCTGTAAGAGAGTGTCGATCGATGGCAAGCCGGCCTACCATCGATCGATGGTCGCGATCCAGTGTCGACCGATGGTGCCTCTATGGTGTATTAATAGTCTGTAGAAATAAAATAAACTCGAAATAAATAGTAGTATAAGTAAAAACTAAGTAAAAGCTTACTAAACAGTGGGTGGCCTCCCACTCAACGCTTGGTTATAGTTCTAAGCTCAACGTTTTGAAATTTCTAACTAGAATGGAGGTGGATCAACACTTGGAAACAAGTGTCTACATCTTCTTTGCTATTCTGAAACCATGTACCAATGTAGCTTCTCATTGCTTCATCTTTTCTGGCTTTCTCATTCTTTATGATCTCCTTAGTAACCTCCACTAAATGCATTCTCCTTTGTAGAATCTCGATATTATGTTGTAGCATTCTAAGTCTGGCAGCTGTAGTCTCTGATATATCCTCCAATTTCTGAGAAATATCTTTCTTCATTAAGCTCTGAGAAAAAGAAATCTCATTGAACATGTCTTCCAATTGATTTTCTGCTGCGGTTTTCTGTCTGTCGAAATCAGTATCGATTGATGGCATGTTGCTGCTGTCGATTGATGTCACTCTTTCTGGTCCAATCACATGCTGTCTTTGAACAATATTCAAATCTTGCTGCATCTTATCCATGCGTGTAGTCAGACCGGTGAGACACTTGTCCATAGGATAGTAAACATCATCAAGCCTCATGTAGAAATCTTCTAATGGCATATCCTGAGCATTGTAGATCCCATTCACAAGATCGTCAATCTCTATTCTGCTATATGTTTCTTTCTTCTTCGTGGACATAGCGATCTTTGTTCATGTTCAGGTAAACATACGTAGTTGTACTCAAACATAGTAGCTCTCTCTATAACTGCTCTGATATCTTTCTCTTGCACTTCACAATTCTTCCGTCTATAGCACGTGCATTACCATTCTCATCTCTGTATATGCCATACTCATCCCATAAGAAAATCCTTCTGCCATCAGTACCAAAAGCTCTCTTTCCATACTCTACCCGTCCGTCTTTCAAGGGGATTTATCCAACTGATCGGTCCCGGGGTTTCTGAAGTAAAGGGGTTAGATGTACAGAACTCGTGGACTTCTGGAATGGTGGTATCGATCAATGCATGCTTCTTGTTTTCGATCGATGTCTGATATTGTATAGGCTCATGCTTCTGCTCCTTGATGTCGACTGATGGTGGTACCTGCGCGTCGATCGATGGCTATTGCTTTTGTCCAACTAAACTTCCTGATCCATTAGCCATATCAAGGGCATCTGCTACATCTTCCTTAGGTAGATTGAGAATTCTCCCGTAAAGATCTCATGCATGTCCCTTTGTATCTCTGAAAATTCCAAACTCGCCTGGTCTGAGATAACCATCTTCTGTATCTTCTGCTCCAAGTAATTGTTCTTGTCTTCGTTTGATGTCGTTTAATGGCTAAGATATGTTGAGGATTTATGCTGGATTGCCTACTCGTGCCTTCATTACCCAACCAGGTTCTTCCAGTTTCAGGCTGCGAGATTCAATAAGTTCTTCCTCTCTGTAAGCTGCATCGTGTTGTTCGTAATCTCCATTGTAACCTTGGTAAACTGGATTGGTGTCGATCGATGGTGTATGTGGACCGTCGTCGATGCTCGATAATCAGACTGGTGGACGAAAATATTTCCAGCTCCATTAGCCATTGCAAGTATATCTGCCACATCTTCCTTCGTGACATGTAGAATTCTGCCATCCATAGCTCTTGCATAACCATCTGGATCTCGCATAATACCAAAGTCATCTGGTTGTAAATAACCACATTGCCTTTCGTGTTCTGCAGTTGAATCTCTTTCGGTTTCTGCCATTCTCAGTATCGATCGAAGGTGTATGGTGTTCGTCGATCGATGTCGATTTCCCCAGGTTGATGGGAAACATGGAAAACTCCAGCCTCTTCCATATCAATCCCTCAGTATTCAGTCATTTCTTTGTATCTATAGTTTTTGTTGTACTCGAGGTAGGTTGTGTTGTAACTGAAATCGCCATGGTGGGTGGGCATGTTCCGAAGTTTGAGTGTCGATCGATGCGATCGGGTGGGTGTTGATCGATGCGATCGGGTGGGTGTCGATCGACTATTAAACTGTATGGCTGTCGATCGATTGGTTGGGTTGGGTGTCGATTGATGCTCCTTCTTCCGATTCCTCACCGAACTCGTAATTGCAGAAACATGTCGCCACAAGCTCTGCATCATTGCACAATTCGATCAGAGTAGCCTTGTTTTTATTCTTGACAGGTTCATAAAAAATATTTTGATCAACTAGAGATAGATACAACCTGTTTAACTTCATATCGCATATGGCTCCCATAGTAGCCATGAATGCTCTCCAAGTAGTAGAGAAGAGTTCCAATCTATCCTGATGTCCATCACATGAAATTCTGTTGGAACTAATGTATTGTTGATCTGCACTGAAACATCTTTTACCATCCCTCCTGAGTTCACTCTTGAGCAGTCTACAAATGTAAATTAATCGTTGGAGGGTTCCACTTTCTGGTTCAGCTCCTCTGCCATTGACTTTGGAATAATGCTTATTGAAGATCCGGTGTCACAAAGGACGTTGGGGTATTTGTTTCCTATGATGAAGCATGGAACCACAAATTTTCCAGGATACCTTTTCTTCTTCAGACAGATCCTTGCTTCATCTTCTCTCTGAAGTGATTGAACATTATTTCTATATCATCGTCTGTCTCTCTTGTTTCCCTGAAAAATATCCACAATCTGTTAGTATAATAAGCCTCATCGAAAGAAGTATCTAGAGGAACTTTAAAAACTCTTTTAGCAAAGCTATCTATCTCCCTTTCATTGGCTTCTCTGGTTGATGTTTGGTGATCTTTTGTATCCTCTTTGACTGTCCCTCATCTTCTCTTTCCGTATCCATAGCTCCAGATGTGTCTGTATTCTGTTCTGAAATTGTTACGATTGGACGTACAAACAAGCTCGCATATCGGTTTGGTAATCGAACTGGATTTCTCTCATGTCGTTCGATGCTAAGTGTGTGATGTCGTTCGATTCTTCTGTCACTTTGTCGATCGATGTCACGGAAACGGTGTTGATCAATTTTAGTCAATTCACATGAAGCCAGTGAGTCTGTAGGTTTCACCGTCGATCGATTCCACCGGTTTGGTGTCGATCGATGTGTATTAGAATTGCTGAGTGAAACCGAGTTTTACACACGAAAATTGCTATCTTGGGGCTTCTCTCTCTTGACTTCCTGTCAGAAATCATCATCAATCAATGCATTGACGTGGTGTCTTTGCCCAGCCTCGATTTTTCCTTGATCAAACTCTCATGCTTCTTAATGGTCTCACTTGTTTGCATCATTTGATTCTCCAATTTCTTCACATGAGTGCTGAGGTTTTCGAACTTAGTATTGTGGTTGAGGTACAAACCATCTATCTTCCCATTGAAACCCACAGTCATCTTCTGCTGTCCCTCTAAAACTCTATCAACCATCGCTTCAATCTTGCTTTCCTGACTTTCTGGAGGAGGATTCTGGTAGTAGGTAGATCCATAAGTCATATTTTTGTTGAAGGGCCTTTGCTGCAAATGCTGATAAAAGTTACTCCTTTGACAAGTACCATAGGAGTTCCTGTTGAAGCTTGAATTCCCTTGTCTCTAGAAACCATTCCCATCAATGTAGTTTACTTCTTCTTCATCAAACTCATCTTCTCCAGACTCAATTGCTTCCACGTCCGCAAAGTAACTTGCTTCTTGAAAATTTTCTAAACACTATCCATTTTTGCCTAGACTTCTTCAGTCTGCTCCTGCTCACGGCTAGAGCTGATTTCCTTCTCTTGAAATCGGTGTTCTTGGTGCTACTGCTAGATGCCAGATTTTCAATCAATCTTGTAGCTTCTTTAGGGCTTCTGGTGCTGAAGTTTCTCTCACTACTGTGTCTAAAGCCTTCTAATATTGTAATCCAATACCTCTGAAAAAATGCTAAGGAGCTGTACTTCATTGAACCCATGATGTGGACAGTCTCTATGGTATGACTTGAATCTGATCCACGAGTTTCTGAAATATTCTGAAGGTTCTTGTAAAAAAGTAGCAATCTTTCTCCTCAAATCCTTATGGGAACCGAAATTCGCACTGTCGATTTTCACTGAATTAGGAACGCAGGGTAAACCCTAGTTTTCCAGAGGTCTCAGATATTGCTAAACCACACGCCAACCATTCAGAATACGAAGTAAATATTGAAAACAAAGTAAGAATCGAAAAGAGAGCAAGTAGATATTCCGAATTTGCGTATGAGCGTTTACAACAGGATAAGGAGCCTCGGCTAAGAGAGCTGTCGGCGGAGATCCCTAGTTCTAATAACCTAAGACTGTAAATCCTAGTTTAGTCGCAGCTCGAATAACAAAAACGGAAAGTTTCCTAAATTCTCTAAGCGCTAAGCTATGTTTTGCTCTGAGTAGAGATTTTCATCTGTCCTCTCCATCATCACCCTTGAAGTCCTTATATACCCCACTAGAGGCGGTTTGCTCTTTCCCCTTATGCCCTTAGTCAAATTTATCGCTTCGCGAAAATATTCTTTTTTCCTCGATCTTCATGATTATCTTCGGAAGCTTAACATTTATCCTTCAATCTTGACATTTATCCCTTCGAACTTAACATTTATTCTTTCCTGCAAAATAAAAGATAAACCGTCACAAATTTTGGGCTTGATTTCAGATAAAATCGCGAGTGAGCCTTTAGCCGAGCTTTAGACCTTGTCGGGCCATTTTCTGACTTAGGCATATCTACGATTTTATCGAAATAACATTACTAAGACGATGTCGTCCGATAGTTAGGATATTTTGTATGGGGACGTGTGACTCTAGGTGTTTTAGTTAACCGTTATCATCTCATACGATCGACCTGATCCTCTCTCGAGGAAACAAATTCTTTCGGTAATTCCAATGTCAATCCCGATCGAGACGGAACAAAGATAAGTTCGATTCAAGTATCAAAAGAGGGAGTTTAACGAGGAAGAGGTGAAACTGGATTGATTTGATACGACTTGCCGAATGAGCGAGTCGGATTGCTTGTGCCATCATAACTCGCCGTTTGGCGAGATGACCTCGGGCGAGTTGGCCGTGTCGTGCCTATCAACTCGCTTGTACGCGAGTTGGCGTTGTCCAACTCACCGTACGGGCGACTTGGTCGTGTCATGCCATCCAACTCGCCCGTATGGCGAGTTAGTTGGTTCATTCCGTCCAAAGTCGCCCGTATGGCAAGTTGGCCTTGTTTAACTCGCCATACTGGGCCAGTTTGTTTATCCATGTCGTCCAACTCGTCCGTATGACGAGTTAGCCAATCTGTTTTCCTTTCTTTCGAGTTTTGGCCCGGAGACATTTGTTAAGTCAATTTCGAGACTGTATCCGTATAGAAACACGATTTTTCGATGCTGATTTCGAGAATACCGTTTTTGATCCCAAAAGTTAGACCCCGAGCTCGCGAGTTTCGGGCACGATTCTTGCGGGCGAATGAGGGGTGTTTAATCGGAATCTGCGGTAAAATTAGTTTTTTATCGAAAAGTTTTTTCCGAAAATTTTAAGGGCGGAAGATCCTTCATTCCTTTGTTTTCTATAAATATAGTCCTCCCCATTTCTCATTTCTCCGCACACTCTTCTAAATTTCCTCAAGTTGCTTTTCTTCTTTAGAAGAATTTTTTCCCGCCAAAATGTCTTCGCTTCGATGCAACCTTCAGAGGAAGTGATGATGTCGAAATGGGATAACGCTGCTGGTGCGAATCCGTTGGATCTTCCTACCGATGGAGCCGTCTCGGCTCATATTACGGAATTCCTTGCTTTCCAGACGATTTGGCTCGTCGTGGAGGCCGAGGAGACAGTGAACCCTGCACGTATTACGCCTCCGAGATCTGTAGCTCCAGTGGATACCTTGGCCACGGTGGGCGATGTTGTTCCTACCGGAGAGGAGGTTACTGCACATGCATCGACCTCCGAAGTTCAAGCCGTTGGGTTCTTCTACGACCCCAGTTCAGGTTTTGATATGGAGCCAGTTCATGAATCGATGCCTCTTCCCCCCAGTCAAGAAGACGATCGTCTTGGGGTTGTCTGCGCCTAGCACGATCCTGGCTTCTACGACGAAGGGTCGTAAGAGAGCATGCGTTAACCCAGACGCTTCTAAGAAGAGGATATGCACCAAGGAGTCTGAGACTGACTCTCTGCCCGCGACGTTTTCCAAACATCGAGCTAAGGTATAGTTTGAAAACATCTTCTTCCTTTTTCGTCCCTTTCTTCTTTCCTTGCATCTACTGATTCTTTCCCTTTTTCCCAAGTTGTCTTGTTGATCGATGGGATGATCAGTGAGTGCGGTTCGGAGGCCGGCCGTCTTGCTAAGGAGTTGGCGAATCGCGAGAGAAATCGTTTCAGTTTGAAGGGAGGTTGACGGTTATCGAGGATGCCCACTTCCTTGAGATAGACCACTTCGAGTCTCGGATCGGTGAGTTGGAGCGGGATCTTGGGAAGACTGTAGCTCGTTGCTTAAAGCAAAAGAGGCAGAGATTGCTAAGTCTTCGAAGCTGCACCGACTAAAGCGTAAGATCAAGAGTGAGGACGGATCGTCAGTAGGTGTGATCGATGAGGCCCGAGAGATCGTTCAAGCTGAGTTTCAGACCCCTATGGCAAGGATCGCTGACTTCCTTGATTCGTTGGTGGCTGTCCATGTTAGGGACTTGGACCTGGCGAGCATCTAGGGAGGGATGCAACTACTTCAGTTGTTTAATGGCGATGTGCCTCTGTCCCCGCGAGCTGAGAAAGCCAAGCTTTCTGTTCGCAGAGCGGAGTTAGCGGACGCGGAAGGGGACTTTTACCTGATCCTCGCAGGCCTGAAATCCGTATGTAGCTTCCCGCATTGCTCGGATGGTGCCGACGGTTAGAGTACTGCAGCCAAGGAAGGTGCAGGCGAGCGGTTCCGAATGCGGAGGGGATGACTGGTGAAATTGAGGCTCTGTGGCGGAGGACGATTGAGTTCGCAGTCTCTTATGAGACTTTGTTTATTTTAATGTTATCAGTTTGTGTTTTTATCCGGCCGAGTGTGGCCCGTATTTTTATCACGGGACTGGCTGCTTGTGGCTTTGAATCCCAGTTGCTTCTGCGACCACCCATCTTTTTTTTAAATTAACTCTTTCCTTGTTTCCTAAGGTTTTATCGAGTATCGTTACGGGCGAATAGATTTAAGACTTTGAGTATAGAGGAGAGGATACGAGTTGTCATGTCGCTCTCAACTCTTTTTCTGATCGTCCTATTCGTTGCTCGTTGGGATGTTTGAAAATTTCCAAGGTTCTAGAGCGATTAGCTATGGGCGAAGATACATGCTTTTAGGAACTCGTATCTTTTTGATATCATGCCTTGAGACGTTCGAGACCAGTGTGCTGGGCTTAGGGCAAGACCTAGGTCTAATTACGGTTCTAGGGGGTGAGGTGACTACTCCGACTTACGTTTCCCGTATCGTTTTCGACCTGATTTTGTCCCACTTTAGAGTCCGCGATATATTCTCGACTTAGGTGACTCGTATAGTAGGAATCGAGCATCTCTTTAGGAACAATTTTTAAGCCTTCCGAAAGTGCTTACCAAAATTTTGGATTTGTTTTATAGCGCTATTACCCTTGTGTCGGGTGTATGAGAGCTATCTCGACGAGATGGCTTAATCTGTTTAGGACGTTAAGAGTTTGTTGTGATCAACAACAAACTTATTGGTGGATATTACCTTTTTATTCTTTGCGAAGGATACGTGTTAAGAAGGTATGCATGTTTTATAGTCATAGATAGACTGTTTTGTGTGTGAGTATTTCATTTTGGGAAGTTTTTAAGACAGAGAAAGGAGTCCTTCGGGAGTTAGCAACGTCTCGCTACGTTGAAGGTTGAATTTTCGCGTCGATTTTGTGGAAGTTTTTTCCGAAAAAGTTCTGAAATCAAATCCGGAAGTGAATAGTTTCGAGTTTTTTCGGAGTATACGAGTATACATGTACGTACCCACTCCTCCCTTTTTTGATGAGGGGGGGATAGCTAGGCTCGTCTTGCGATGAACTGCCTACGTACCCTTTTCAGGGATAAAGCCGTCTTTTAGTTGGTGTTAAGCATTGTTTAGTGGTAGTATTTCTTGAGGTGCATCACATTCCAAGTTTTCAGAATTTTGATATCCTTCATATTCACGATTTCGTACCGAGCCCGGTCGGACGACCTTTATTATTTTGTAGGGTCCTTCCAGTTTGCTCCAAGTTCTCCAGCGTTCCGTTCGGCGGAGTTCTGGAAAACTTTTCAAAGGACTAGGTCACCTTCTTTGAATCTGAGGCTTCGTACGTTAGCGTTATAGTACTTTGCAGCCGCCTGTTGATAATTTTGGATTTGTATAAGGGCCAGATCCCGGCGTTCGTTGATCAGGTCAAGCAGCATCATATTGTTGACTCTTCTCGTTCTGGGAGTAACCTTCTGCGCACTCCGGGAAATAGACCTCTGGTGGAATAATGCACTATGTTCTGTATACGAGGGCGAACGGGGTTTCTCCCGTCGCACGTCTCGGAGCTGTGGCATGCGGCCATAGGACTCCATCAAGTTCGTCGGCCCATCTACCCTTCTTGGCGTCTAAACATTTTTTGAGTCCATCAAGGATGGTTTTATTTGTAGTTTCGGCCTGGCCATTACATTGTGTGTACCTAGGGGTTGGCTTTGTTAGTCGAATCTTCCATTTTTCGCAGAAGGCCTCGAATCTAGTCGAAATGAATTGAGACCCATTGTCTGTTACGATTTCATACGGGACTCCGTGCCTGCAAATGATATTTTTACATACAAAGCTTTCGACTTGAGCATCCTTAATGCTTGCGTAGGAGTCTACTTCCAAACACTTTGACAAGAAGTCCGTCAAACCAGCAAGAACCTTTTTGTTTCGACCTATGCATGGGCCCAACTATGTCCATCGCCCATCGCATGAATGGGTATGGTGCCGAGATTAATGAGAGGACCTCTAATGTTTGATGGATAGTTGGGGCGTGCCTTCGGCACTTTTCGCATTTCTGCGCAAAGTCTTCACAGTCTTTGATCATTGTTGGCGAGTAATGTTCGTGGCGGTTTTATTTTGACTGCGAGAGATCTTCCGCCAGAGTGATTTCCACAGGAACCAAAATGTACTTCTTCCAAACTCTCCATTTCCCGTTCTTCTTTTAACGACTACCGGGTTAGTGAGCCAATCGGGATACCTGACCTTGTTATGGACCCGACTTTGAGGAGTTTTTCGACCTCCGACGTTGACTGCTTTGGCGCGTTATGGCCCAAATATTCGTCTTTTTTTTAACGGGCTTGAAAGTCGGGTCAACGTTGAGCTTGTGACATGTGACATTGATGTCGATCCCTGGCATATCTTCCTCGGTCCATGCAAATGTGTGCGAGTTTTCCTTTAGACAAGCTATGAGCTTGATTTTCAGAGACTCGCTCAGTTTCGCACCGATCTCTAACAACGATCTGGGAATGCTTTGTCTAGCATACTGAGACGACGGGCTTGCAAGTTGATTCTCATTTCCCATCCAAAGCTTTGGCTGCCCGCGACTGCCAAAAGACTTCAGTATTGTCTTGTCCTGGCGTGTTGTCAATGGCAGACGATTTCTTTTTCTTTTTAAATGGAAATTCAGCTAACGGATTCCCCCGTTTCGACTATGTAGCGAAGCAACTCGCGAGATTCTACATCTCCCCAGATGGTCTCAATTCTGCGCAGGGTTGGGAACTTGAGGCACATAAGGTACGTTGATGGGATTGCTTGCATCGAGTTCAAGCATGGGGTTCCTACGATTGTGTTGTAGGACATGGGTCGATCGATGACCAGGAACTCCACGACTTTTGACACGCTCCCAGCTTTTACGGAGAGGTTGATTGTGCCGAGAGTCATGGTAGCTTCCCCTAAAATCTCTACTATCGGGTTTAGATCAGCCGTGATTTTGGATAAGTCGACTTTCATTAGTTCGAGTGTGTCTTAAAAACGATGTTGTACGAACTTCGGTGTCGACTAATATCCTTGCGACATCGATATCCTGGACTGTTAGCTCGAGGACAAGGATATCGCTGAGAGGTTTGACCCGGGTTGGCCGTTGCTCTTTCCTTGAAAGAGATGACACAACTTTTTCCGTTTTTTCGGACATTCTATGTCTCAAGCGCTTGGTGGTTTTTTAGTTAGATAATACGGAATCCCCCTCCTTCTCGCGCCAAACTGTGGGAACCGAAATTTGCAATGTCAATTTCCGTTGAATTAGGAACACAGGGTACACCCTAGTTTCCAGAGGTCCTGGATATCTGCTAAACCACACGCCAATCAGTCAGAATACGTAGTAAATATTAAAACAAAGTAAGAATCGAAAAGAGAGCAAGTAGATGTTTTATTCCAAATTTGCGTATGAGCCGTTTAAAACAGGATAGGAGCCTCGGCCTATGAGAGCTGTCAGCGAGATCCTAGTTCCAATAACCTAACACTGCAAAATCCTAATTGAGTCGCAGCTCGAATAACAAAAATGGAAAGTTATGTTTGCTCTGAGTAAAGATTTTTGTCTCTCCTCTGCATCATCACCCTTGAATCCTTATATACTCCTTAGAGGTGGTTTGCTCTTTTTCCTCCTGCCCTTGGTCGAATTTTATCGCTTCGCGGAATATTCATTTTTTCCCGATCTTCATGATTATCTTCGGAAACTTAACATTTATCCTTCGATCTTGACATTTATCCCTTTGAACTTAACATTATCCTTTCCTGTAAATAAAAGATAAACCGTCACAAATTTTAGGCTTGATTTCGGATAACGAGTGGGCCTTTAGCGAGCTTTAGACCTTGTCGGGCCATTTTTTGACTTAGGCGTTTCTACAATTTTATCGAAATAACATTGCTAAGACGACGTCGTCCGAGAGTTAGGATCTTTCGTATGGGGGGTGTGACTCTATGTTTTATTAAACTGTTATCGTCTCATACGATCAACCCGATCCTCTCTCCAGGATACAGATTCTTTCGGTATAGTTCAATGTCAATCCCGATCGAGACGGAACAAAGATAAGTTCGAACAATTATCGAAAGAGGAAGTTTAACGAGGACGAGGTGAAACTTGGGTTATTTGATCTGACTTGCCAAACGAGCGAGTCGGATTGCTCATGTCATTTTAACTCGCCCGTTTGGCGAGTTGACCTTGTCCAACTCGCCATACGGGGGAGGGTTTCCGTGTCGTGCCTACCAACTCGCCCGTACGGCGAGTTGGTCGTGTCATGCAATCCAACTCGCCCGTATGGAGAGTTGGTTGGTCGATACGTGCTGACCAACTCGCATGTACGGCGAGTTTGGTTGGTCCATGCTGAACAACTCGCCAATGCTGATCAACTCGCCATACGGGCGAGTTGGTTGGTCCGTTGCAATTCAACTTGCGGTATGGTGAGTTGGCCGATCCGTGTTCCTTTCTTTCGAGTTTTGGCCCGGAGACTTTCGTTAAGTCATTTCGAGACTGAATTCGTATAGAAACACGATTTTTAGATGCTGATTTTGAGAATACCGTTTTTGACCCCAACAATCATCTGCTCTTGCATCATCAAAGAAGTTACGCAAGAAAGCGTTTTGATCTCATTCCAGGATGTCAGGGGATCCTGGTGGTAGTTGCTTAGCAATATTGAATTTCTCAAGAAAATGAGTACTTGAAGATCTTACAGAAAAGATAGTCCTCAGGGACTCCATTGGATTTAATAGGCAGTCACTAGATCCTCAAATGGCTCCAGATGATCCATAGGGTGCTCATGTCGTAACCCATGGTAAGGTGTATGCGCTATAAGTCCAAAGAAGCGGGCTTGATCTCAAAATCAATTATCTGAAAAGCTGGAGGACAAATGGTGGATCTGTTGACGTAGAACTGGTCTGGACGGTTGTAGTCAGCCAGCGTTCGTTGATCAGCTTGGGTGTTAGCTTTAGGTTGAGCTATTGCAGCGTCTGCTTCTGCTTCTGTATCAGGGATTACATCCCCTAATCGTCTATCTTTTGAAATGCTGTATTACACAGATGATCGTTGAGGTTCATGCAAGTCTTCATTCTCATTCTGAGCCACAATATAGGTGCAACCATCTGAAATCGTTGCTGTTGTCGATCGATGCTAAGTGATCAATGTCGTTCGATGCTAGAGTTCTGATACGGTCGATGCTATCCGTAAAGAAGTGTCGGTCGACGCTGATGTATATCGTCGATTGATGCTTGTCGTCTTTCTTTGCGGATAGTACGTTCGAGTTTATGCGGGTTGAGAATAGTATTTCTTGTCATTTATTGCTCTATACTCTCTTGCATGCACGTGAAAGACAAAGGAAAAGAAAAATTAGTACTTGAAAGTAAAACAAACCTCCTAGACTAAACCTAGAAATTAAATTTAATAGTGATCAATGTTCGCGCACGGTGCGCAAATTTGGCATGGGTTGGCGTGTTATACTGATTTTCTGTCTAGCAGGATATTATAATCCTAAACAATAACTATAAATTAACTGTAGTATTCTAACACAAGTCATTATCAAAATAATACTCTTGCCAAGAGAGATCAGGTGTAGTACTTAGGGATCGACATCACAGAGAACAAATTGACACACAATATGATTCTTAGTTCCTAAGGTTAAGCTAGCTGATTATATATACTGGTAACAGTAATCAGTGCTACAGGAAATAGTCTTATTGAGAGTGTAGATGCAATATGGAAATATGCTAATAATGTACTTATGGAAATATGCTAATAATGTAAATATGGTAATAGTGCTAATAAATGTAATATGAAAATATGCTAATAAACTAAGTAGATGTATAATGTAGATATATGTTAGATATTGTTTCAGGCAAGTGATTAGCAGAACGAAAGCTAAGGTATTAACATAATGAACTTGATATCTAATGCACAAGACTATCAGCTCTCATTGCAAGTCTAATCTATTGACTAAGTCCGATGTCTCAGCTCTCGCTTGTTGACACAGAATGATCCGTCGAGTCGATTGCATGATCCTGCGTCGATCGATGGTCTCTGAGTCAAGATTTATGACTATTTATATAGTCACATAGATTAAACTATAATCAACTCTCGTGTTTCTAGAAACCGAGATCAACAGGACTAATTCCGGTAGTGGACCATCGCTCTCGCTTGCGCCTAACTATCCTATATGATAAGGGTCTAGTTAGCTCTACTCTAAAACTCAAAGCAATAACACAATTCTATTGATAGATTAATATAACCTAACAATTCTATTGTTTGGCGTGATACATCATACCATTACTAAACCCTAAATCTAGTTTGATAACTACTCGACATAACAAGTAAGAATAATAATCTAAATAATAATGCATAGATAAAACATTGGGGTTCCAATACAAATCTCCTTAAGGAGTTTATGATCTTCTCCTCATAAGATACTAAAGAACCAGCACCGTACGTCTCTGTACGTATGCCTCTCTCTCTCTCTTAACTCTCCTCATACATAAAGTATAAATATTAAAACCCTAAAATCTAGGTCAAAACTCATCGAGGGGTAACTTGTATCTATATCTTGTTCTCTAACTTGGGCTTTGAATCAGCTGTATGTGAATTGGTCATCGATCGGATGGCAAGTAGTCAACATCGCATCGCATCTTGGTCATGTAACATCGGTTCGATGTCAAGGTAGTGTCGTCGATCGATTTGCAGTCTTGGTCTTCGACTCTCTCAATGGTCTCTACGGATTATTCCCTATAAATGGTCCAAAGCTTCAAGTATCTTGCATTATCTTCGAAAATGTACATGGGCCTGTAAGGACCTTAAAACATAGCTAGACTACACATAATAGACCTAAGATGGAGTCATAAACATGGCCTAAAACTGGTATAAAATAGGTCTAATCAACATCTGAAGATGGTGGGTACTGTTTGTCAAAATAGAACAACGATGGGGTCAAACTCGGTTCAAGAGATTTATCCTCGGTCACATTTCTATTTTAGAGACTCACCTCTTCGAGGAACTAGGTTCTATGGACCCACTTATTCTTGGTGCCATTCTGTCCGCTTTCGCCCCATTCACACTTTCATTCTGCAATTATCGAT
>CAJHQP010007384.1:0-32547 GCA_905132765.1 Moricandia arvensis
CTGGCATACGTTTATATTATTTAAACAAACACATAAATAATTAAAAATGATATTTTAGTTTGACCATAAACTCGAAAGGACCGATTCGTTGGACTCCTAGACTTG
Organism: Moricandia arvensis; assembly: GCA_905132765.1. Taxonomy (NCBI): domain Eukaryota; kingdom Viridiplantae; phylum Streptophyta; class Magnoliopsida; order Brassicales; family Brassicaceae; genus Moricandia; species Moricandia arvensis. The sequence continues at coordinate 106 of CAJHQP010007384.1, forward strand.
CCGCGTAAGTTTTTCCAACTCCCATTGACTTTTCTCTGCTCACACACTCCGTATATATGCTAGACCCTACTCTCTTTGATCTTCACCCTCTTCATAGATCATACCAAGTACGTAGACTAGTCACTTCACCCACAAAAAGATTATTGAAAAGCATGGCTAAAGGCAGATCTTTGCTTTTGATTCTTCTTTTCATCTCTGTCTCTCTATCGACGGCAAGGATCTTACCAGGAGAGTTTGTTCCCGTCATCTTATCTGGAGAAAGCTCTCTTGAGACCAAGGCGGTGATGGGTTGTGGAGACGAGGGGTCGGAGACAAAGATGGGATATTCTTTTATGCCTGAAGTCGTCGCCGGAAGTTTTGGGTCCTTGGTGTTGAATGCTCTTCCAAAAGGGAGTCGTCGGGCGTCTGCGCCCAGCAAGAAAAGTCATGACGTCAAGACTTGATTATATGATGTTCTTTGTCTGATCTTCTTGATGTTTTGTTCTGTCCAAATTCTTTGACAACACTTTTGAATAGAAAATATTGTAAATGTTATATTCAGATATTATAGTAGATAGTTTTAGATTATATAGTTTTTTTGAATTGAAATGATCCAGAATGTTTGGCTATAGTTTTGTATCGATCTATCAATACTTTTTAATAAATACTAATCAGCTTTCTGTATCTAGTGATGATTTATTAGACTAAAATAAACAATGGTCGCTAGACGCATACAAGTTGAACCAAAATAACATTTAAAATGGTATTATGTAGCTTGGGGATTAGCTGTATTGGGTTGGTGACTTGGTTCCAAGAAAAGAGTCGAAGGCCTAAACGCACAATTATTGCAGGATTCTTAGGATGAGGTTATTAATTTTTTTAAGAGATATTTTTTAGCTTTTAATTAAAAAAACTTAAAAATCGTTTAAATAAAAAAACATAAAAAAAGTTTTTTAGCCGAAAAATATAGAAAAAAAAATTATAAGTTAATAACTCCACTTAAGAGATCAAGATAATCATGGCATAAGAGATCCGAAATTAGTGCAAAACATGCAAATTGCCTTAACGCGAGCATCACCTTACTATGATCGCTTAACTTGGTATCTATGTAGTAGAAGATGAGTGTAGCAAAAATTTATTGTTGGAGATTGTTTTGTAAAACGTGTATTATTGCAACCACACACGGTCAATTGAGCTAACTCAAAGACCGGAGAGGCATTGTACGTTTGTTTCAGACAAACTTATAAAAAAAGCAAAGCCGAGCTAGGAACTGGTTCCTCTCTTTATGTTTGTTATCGTGTAACGAACTCACTTGCATTCCTTTTCATAAACTTCGCTTGCATATTTCCAGTTGATCACTTTCCACACGTTCTTCAGATACTCAGGCCTCACATTCTTGTACTGCAAGAGAGAGAGCAAAGAGTGATTCAAAAGTTGACTAATGCTTCATCTTATAAGCTAATTCACTATTTAGTTAAAAGGGATAGCAAGTGTTGTTACCTGCAAATAGTAGGCGTGCTCCCAAACATCTATACCCACCAGAGGAACCAAGCTTCCTCCTTTTGTCACAAGTGGATCCTAAGATCATCAAACAGAGTAATTTTCTTTAAATCCATCAAAAACACATTTATTCATAAATATCAACATCGAAAGCTAATCTAAAACCTTCTGAACAATTTGCAATCATGGATAGGTACCTGATTTGCGGTTGTGTCAACCACAAGCTTCTTAAGCTCTTTGTCTAAACCGAGCCACTGAATCAATCAAGAGAAAACAAGGTCACCATGATTACAACTCTTGCAACAAAACCAACAAAAGGTGAATGGAACTAGAGTACTAACCACCCATCCTGAGCCTTGCAAAGCAGCACCTTCAGCACTCATCTTCTTCACCAAACCTTCAAGAGAGCCAAAGTGAGTATCAATAGCACCACCAAGAGATCCCTTCGGTGGCTCTCCACCACCTTCCTGTTATATATCCAAACACACACACCATTAAGCACACAGACCAATCAAATGAAAGAAACAGAGAGTAAACACAAGCTCACACCTTGACAGGAGCAAGATTCTTCCAGAATATCGAGTGGTTCACATGACCTGCACAACATTAGTAATAAAGTCAACGACTTTCATTCTCTAAAACATAAGAACAAACATAAAAACCAAAACTTTCGTTCAATTTCTTCCTGGGTTTCCTGTAACTATCTGGTTCTGAACTCAAGACGAAACGAGTTGGCACAAAGATCAAGTCTTTAGCTCAAGATCAACCAATAACACCATCCCATCACTAACTAACCGATCTAAAACACCAAAACATAAAGTCAACGACTTTCATTCTCTACTACATAAGAACAAACATAAAAACCAAAACTTTAACGATCAATCATATCTATCTAGTTCTGAGCTCAACACTCAGCAGCCTTAAGTACCTCCTAAGCCAAACAAGTTGCCACAAAGATCAAGTCTTTAGCTAAAGATTCAACAAAAACTCCATCTAATCACGAACTAACCAATCAAACACACCAAAACAGAGATCGAAAACTATCATAAAAAGTCATGAACACAACCTCCGCCGTTGAACTTGATGGCGCTTTGCAACTTAACAACAGTGGAAGCGTCTCCCTTGTTCACAGCCTGATCCAGCTGCTCGAGGGCATTGTTGTAGTTAGTGACGTACGCCTGGTGATGCTTCTGGTGATGGATCTGCATAATCTCGCCGCTGATCGCCGGCTCCAAGGCGCTGTAATCATAGGGGAGAGCAGGAAGCGTGAAGGTTTGGATTGATCGGAATCCCAGAAGCCTCGAAGATGTCTCCTTAAGGCCCGCTAGGGTTTTTCTAGACGCTACGGAACGAATCGCCATTGTTGATAGATGATGAGACACAGTGAGAGAGAGTCTCCTTCGTGCTTAAGTGGTCGCCTCAAATGAATGAATGTTGTCACTGCCTGTCATATAGTGATAATGTAAAAATCATAACACGTGGACTTGTAACTGTGTGTCGCTGTAAAATAATGGGCCGAAGTATTGGGCTAGGGAGCCTAAGGCTTTACGTAATGTTTTTCCGTTTGTTTATTCTTTTAGTTCCTGGAAAAATAATTATGATGATCGCGATCATCTAATGGGCCGTAATATTGTGGTGTAATGGGCTGAGCCTCAAGATTGGACTAGTGAGCCTAAACTTTTTGTTTATTCTTTTTATTTCCAGGAAAGCTGATGACGATGATGGTGAATTGGTGATGGTGATGACGACGATCTAAGAGAATCGAAATGAAGTTGACTACAAGCGGAAAAATTCGAGAATGTTGAATTTGGATGCATGCAAAGGCCAATTCTATTTGGGTCCTCATTGATTATTCTGAAACGCCGTCGTTCTCTGATCAAATCTTAGTTCCTTTTCTCTAAGCCCAGAAGACACCATTGTACCCAGAAAACTCCGAATTTGAGGCGAGGATTCTCAATCAATCGAGATTGGCATTTTGAAAGTCGGAGAATTTTATTGCATTTGGGTCTTGGATTCTCCGATGGACAGTTCGAGTGACAACGAGGGTGATTTCGACGGAAGGAACGAAGGAGGATCTACATCGAATTATCGATTGTTGGGTCGGCAAGTTACGGTTCATCAGTTCATGGGCGGTGGCAAAGGCGAGTCCTTTTCTCTGATTTCATCAATTGGGGATGGAATTGTTAAAAGCTAGGGTTTCTGATTTCACTGGATCATGGAATTGTTATGTGGGCAATTACATTTGCAATTCTGAGGTTTTTGTGGTCATATTGGTAGTTCCAATGATACATAGAGGCTTTGAAATGATCATGTGTGCAACTTCTGTTTAGCATTTTAGATATAGTAGAAGATGGAAAATTTGATAGGGTGAAAGTTAGTGAGTGTTGGATCTTGAATGAGAACTATATGTATTCAGTTACTGATTGCATTTTCCTAAGAGCAATCTTAGAGCCTTTGCAAGTGACACTCAATCATTTTTGTATGGCTTTGTTCTTTGTTTTTGCAGCTGCTGACTTGCTCTTATGGAGGAAAAGAAACCATTCGTTGGGGGTTATCGTTTTATCAACAGTAGCTTGGCTTATATTCGAGCTTTCCGGATTGCCTTTCTTATCTGTTTCTTCAGATGTCTTACTGATCGTTGTCATTATATCATTCGTCCTTGCCCGGGCTTCTTCTTTTAGGAGCAGGTGCACACTAATTCTCACCACTCTATAGTCCTTTTTTTCTGTAATGTGTTTGCTGTCTTTGTGACTGATCCCTAGTACCTTTTTTCTCTGTGTAAGCAGACATGTGAATTCGTTACCAGAGCTTGTTCTATCCGAGGAAATGGTGAATAGTGCTGCAGCTTCCTTCCGTTTAAAACTCAATCACTTGCTTGTAATGGCTCATGATGTTACAGTCGGCAACGATTTTCGCCTCTTCTTCAAGGTTATGAAGTCACAATGATACTATTTTAGTCTTGGAATCTGAACAATTAGGCTTAGATGTGTTGACTATTTCTCTGTAGCAGGTGGTGATTTGTCTGTGGCTTCTTTCAGCCATTGGTTGCTATATTTCTTTCTGCACTCTTGTTTATATCGGTTAGTAACTTCATCCCTAAGGGCCTCTCCTTCAGTCTTCATAACCTTTGAACTCTTAATCGTACTCCATTTGCTTGTTGATCTCATTTAAATGTTTCTCATAACGTTTCTTGTTTCAAACTTGGTGTGGTTTTATGGTTGTGGACAGGGACCATCCTCTCTGTAACAGTACCGGCTTTGTACAGCAAATATCAAAGCAAAGTAGACAAGTGTTGCGGTCTGATTCACAGGAAGTTGTCTCATCACTACAAGTTAGTTGACGAAAATGTTATAAGCAGACTCTCGCGGAGCTTTTCAAAGGATAAAGATTCCTGAGCTTAAGTTTGGTGATTTTGAAAATGATTTCTCTTGTCTTAACTAGTTGGGTTTTCTACTTATTTTACCATGTGTAGCATGTAACTAAAGGACGATATAACTGATGAATATATATGATGGTTTCAATTGTTCAAGTAAATTAACTGTCTCCATTTTTGTCTAGAGTTTAAACACTATCACTGTCTCTAGTCAATTGTAGTGATAAACAATCTTGAAACTGGCTTCTGTTCCCTTTGGGGATTGAGTAGCCCATTTGCCAAGTAATGCTAGGTCACGTGTCCATGTCACTCAAGTTCTTACTTATACAAATTTAACACCTATTAGAGATATATATCCCACATCGGGTATTCAATGGGACATTAAATAATATATAAAGGGTTATGGCCAATCCACTTAGTACCAATTGGTTTTAAGTTGGAAGCCCACAATAAACCCAAATTTAACATGGTATCAGAGCCCAGATCCTAAATATCCTAAACCCCTAATTAATATTGACCCTATCCGACCGGGTATAAAGGTCGTGTTTAACCTTCCGACTAGGTATAATTGTCGTATTTGACTCGCTCGACCGAGTATAAATGTCTTAAAGTTCCGAGATTTCTGACCGATAAGAGTCATCATCTCGAGGAGGGGTATTAGAGATATATATCCCACATCGGGTATTCAATGGGACATTAAATAATATATAAAGGGTTAGGGCCAATCCACTTAGTACCAATTGGTTTTAAGTTGGAAGCCCACAATAAACCCAAATTTAACAACACCAATAGAAAAATTACAGAATATAGTTGGACTACTTACTATTATAAATCAGGTATTCCATGAGGATCCTATTACATATTCCTAAACCAATTTTATTTTCTTATATTTTTTTGAACTACTAGCTCATTAATCCTTAATCCTGATATTTATAAAAACTATAATTAAATGGTGATCATAGATCCATCTACTAAACAATCATTAGCACATTTCTAGAAGTTTCAACACTAGTAGTATGATATGTATGTTTAATCTAAACCGGTCACCAACTACCATTAAATACTAACTGTTTTCTTTACTAACAACTCAGAATTAGTCATAAATAATGATGTTAAGAATCTCACATTAAACTAGAGTGTTTTATAGAAGGATACAAAATAAATACGAGTACATGTATGAGACTCTGTTGTAACTTCCAACCAAGCACATAAATATAAAGGAATTGTAAATATACACACAATAGATTCGTGTATGAGGTTGATGAATCTCAGTTCCCACACGTTGGAGTGTTATTATCAACCAATAGAATTATTGAAGCTAAGAGAGACAAGTGTTGTGTCTTTTGCGTGAACTTATAGTTTTTCTTCATTAATTAGTGTGTTTGATATTATGCTTGTGGACCAGTAAAGGCCACATGAATTTTGTATGAACCATTCAATTCCTAGACTAATTACATACACATATTTTCTGAATCTGGATTTAACCTTAGAGTTTCACATACCATCATATGAATTTTGTAATGACCAAAAAAATGGAAAATTAACTTATCTTTACCGACTACACATATATGGTGACCAAAACTCTAGATCATTTCATTTTTTCTCAAGGATAATGCCATATACCTAACTATTGAAACCCATTTTGATTAGTAATGATGTGGCTATAACCACAAGAAGACAAAAAAACATGGAATTGTTATATGATAAGATATCATATGTTTAATTTTAATCGGCATGATTAGTTGGGAATATGATACCCCAACCATGTAGAGTTTTATATATATAATCAAATATTGCTTTTATACATCAAATATTATTTGTAGTTTTTTTCTTATTTGAGGATTAAGTCCTTTTAGCTTGATTCCAAAGTTCTCAAAACCACTAATAATGAGTTTGTTAGTTGTCGATTCTGATATATATCTACTTAACTAATCGTTTTCTTATTTGTCTTCTTCTCTACTCTATCTTTTATATTTTCCTTAGTCAAAAGAAAATGCACATCGATATAACATTGAGTTGATTAACATTACTAGGGTCCCATTAGATCAGAATTAATATTAGGATATACCATTACAGTATAAACTATGTAGTGGCTCAATATGTTCAAACTATGTTTTTAAACAGAAATCTTAAACCTAAATTCGTACTAATCTCAAACCAAATGCTTTTCAGAAAAAAGGAAAAATAAAGGAACTTTGCTATCTCCCACTGAAGTAATGACATGAAACCATAAAATGTGTAATTCTTAAAAAAATAGAATATAAAAGAGTAATACTCTAAAACAGAACTAAAAAAGTTTTTGTTTCAACAAGAAAAATGATCAAAATAAGATATTAAAAGTAAAAATATACATTTATACTCATTTTCATTGGTTAACTAATCTAAATTTATGGCTTAGAATTATAGGATAGAGTTTTGAAGGTGAAGTTTAAAATTTAAAAAAATATATTAAAATTTTAAAATAAAAAAGTCTATTTTAATTATTTATTCTTTAAAATATATTTTGTGATAAATTCAAAAATGTCATTTTGAGAGATTTGACCGATATAAAATGTGAGCATCTGATCTTTTTGAATATTTGTTTTGCTTCTACTAAAATGAGAAAAAAAAACATTCTCTTAACAAATATATATAGGATAGAATAATCAACGGTGGTTAGTAGAGCTAATAAAAACTAAAAACTCACCCCAAGCAATAAAAACAAAATTAATAGTGACCATTCACTTGCTACATATATAAATAATAATTTTAGTATTTTACAAGGATTTCTTGGACCAACCACATCATCTTTTTCTCTATAACTCTCCAAAGAGAGTCGCCCATACATTCATCATAAAAAAAAAAAACCTTCTGCCTTCTCTTACCTTCATTCACAAGTCAGGAGAAGAAACAAAATCATAAACTTTTGATTTCACATCGAGTCAAAACTCCAAAAGAAAGAAAATACATCGTGGAGTTTGAGCAACAAGATGAATCTTGAAGGTAAGTGATCAAGTTTTCTGATCTCCTCTGTTTCTCAAACCATACACCTCAAACCATACACCTCAAAGATGGCTCGGGTGTTACTTGAGCCACAAGCAAACGCACCCGCTGAAGCAAACCCTAAAACAAGAACAGGCTTCAACGACACCTACTTCGACACTAACATGGTCATTATCTTAGCTGCTCTACTCTGTGCTCTAATATGTGCTCTAAGCCTCAACTCCGCCTTGAGATGCGTCCTACGCATCACAAGCAGATTCACATCGGATCAAGACAACGCAGCCGCTTCAAACGCAAACGCAAACTCAGGACGTTTAACCGCTACCGCGGGACTCAAGAAACGGGCGTTGAAACAAATCCCAGTGGGGTTGTACGGATCAGGGATCGTTAACATGAACGCTACCGAGTGTTTGATATGTCTTGGGGATTTCGTGGAAGGAGAGAAAGTTAGGGTTTTGCCAAAATGTAACCATGGCTTTCACGTGAGGTGCATCGACACTTGGTTGCTTTCACGTGACTCTTGTCCTACTTGTAGACAATCTCTTGTCCTTGAGCAACCGTCGCCGACGAGTGGTGGTAGTTCTCGCCGGGATGATGACGTGGCGGTTTCTGTCGTAGGGACATAACTTTGATGGTGGTTTCTTGAACTTTGCTTTATCTCATGTGGGGTTTGGTTGGTTATTTAATTGGTTTAGACATGTATATTATTGTGCGTTGGTGAACTTTATTTGATTGGTTTGAAATTTGAATTGAAACATAGAATGTCTTTTATTTTCCTTTAATAGTTTCATAACCGGTATCGGTAGTTCCATAACCGGTATCGGTAGCTCAACGTTTGTGGTTAGTTTAACATTTTTACTACCGAAAAAGATTTTAATGATTTCAAGTATTTGTCTGAAACCCAAACAATATAAATAATAATTTTCAATGAAATTCGAATCAAAGTTGAAGTGTGTTTACTATACACTCATTTACCATTAGGTCAAGGAAATGGATAGGTCTAAGATTCAAAACTTCTTATTATATATACACAAAAATCATACTTACAAAGTGTAGATAGTTTTCTTTAAACAATTTAGTCACTTATTAATGCATGCACAATCGTAACATTATTTTTTGTTAATGGAAGAAATATATTTTCAAACAATTAGGATTAACTCGTTCAAAACGAATGCAATGTTTATTCTTTGTCAAAATGTTTTTAATGAATTTTGTTACCTCTTACTTTTGTGGTGAATAAATCTACCAACAGATCGTAAATTTAAGATATGATGTGTAGGATTAATTCAACGGCACTCTTCTCGTGTTTTGCATTTAGTATCACCTTCCACAACCACTCTACTTTCTCTACTTGGCACTTTGCAAACTTGGAGTGATAATCGTGGGCCTTATGGGGTTTCAGTTCCATGATTAAGTATTGTTTCTTTTAGTGGCCCATAAAAATCGAATTGAGAGGATCAGATTAGAGATAGTACTAACTTCACGTTTATAATTTTTATTACGGTTATGGAAGCTTACTTTTCATTTCTATAATTGTTAAACGTATAAACAATCTAAAAATTCTAACGTATAAACAATCTAAACTTTTTATCGGATATATGCAATACCACACATAGAGACTGCGAAGCTGCAGTGACACTCAGATAATAGTGTTAGGGCATCTTTATCTCTATGAAAATAAAGTTTCTTATAAAGGAGGGGCCCACATTTTTTAAAAAACCAAGCTTCTATGCATATCAAATAAGGGCAACATTATCGGTGGTCCCGAGGCAAGTCCCTTATCTTTTTTTCCGGGAGAGAGAGTCCCTTATATTTTTTTTTAGTCGGGAAAGATAGTAAGGGCCGTCCTTAATTAAGAGATTTTCCCTTCTCTTACAAGCTTCTATGCATACCAAATAAGGGCAACATTATCGGTGGTCCCGAGGCAAGTCCCTTATCTTTTTTTCCGGGAGAGAGAGTCCCTTATATATTTTTTTTTAGTCGGGAAAGATAGTAAGGGCCGTCCCTTAATTAAGGGATTTTCCCTTCTCTTTCTTCCTCGGTCTCCGCATTTCGTGGTCCCCCTTCCCTCTAAGGGACTGCCCAAATCCCTGCAATAATGTTGCTCTAAGAAACCTATTTGGAGAGTGTTTAGCACTGTTCACGGGTTTTTCTCAAATCCCTTTTAATCGTATCTACCGTTTTTAAATCTTTACATAAAATCCAAATTTATTGTTTTAGTCATTTGTATAACTTCTCATGATTTCTACCTTACTGAAAAATATAGATTTTATCAACATAATCTATCAAATATGATTTTGGTGGGGTTTAGAAGATATGTTATAGTGAAAAACAATGAATAGAAATATCACATTTGATGGTATTTGAACTTTTTTAAAAAAAAATTAACAAATTAAAAAAAAAAATGCATTTCACATTTTAAAAAATTGAATTAAATTGTTTAAAGGGGAAAAATATTTGAAAATCAATTTCATCTTTATGTATTTTATATGTTTCATAAAACGATAATAATCTTAAATTATAATAATGAAAAAGTATTATTTTAAATAGATATTAAAAATTTAAAAGGTTTTTCAAAAACTCTCAAAAATTCTTCAAAACCCCATAAAATTTGTGGTAAATCTTTTTAAGATTTATACAAATCTCGAATTTTTTTGGATTTACTCAGATCTAGAATTCTCTCAAATCATTAATTCAATAAGCCCCCTAAATTTGTTAAGAAATCTTTTAAAATTTATAAAATAGAATGCTAAAAGTTAGTCTTAGTTTCTAAAATTAACATTAAAACGAGCATAACTGGAATTGACTACATTGAAAATTGACTTTTAGATAAACTCAATCAGTATAATACATGGGAACATTCGCATGAAGAATCCCCCTGTGTGATGACTGATATCAAGAAGTAGCAAAAGAAAAATGATTACAACAATATAAATAGTAATCAAAGATAAAAAAAATATAATCCAAATTGATGAGGAATAGATCTCCATTGTTAACCACAACGGTAAATTATTTACTTAAATTGACCAGGAAGAATAAATGACATGTTGGTAAATTAACTGTTTTAAACACAAAATAACAATATAAATATTATTTAACTTAATGATAAGCAGATATTCCTCTAAAATATCTTTCATATATATCATAATTATTTTATTTTATTGTTTTTATATATTTAAGGGAATGTGACGTGAAAAGTAAGTAAGTCTAAGAATTAGTGAATGTTCATGCATGATTATGATTGTAAGAAAGCACTTAATCTCTGCATATATAACTTTATTGATCTTGAAGACAATAGATAACAAAAACAAAACAAAAAAAAAAAGTAAACAAGAAGATGAAGTGTTTGTGTTTGGTCGCGTTTCTAGCAATTGTGATCACACAAAGCTATAACGATCTAAGAGCAGAGGCTACGTCGAGTGATGATGGTTTCGTGAGTAGGAAGGGCGTCCAGTTTATTCTCAAAGGAAAACCATTTTACGCCAATGGATTCAACGCCTACTGGCTCACGTACGAAGCCACTGACCCGGCCACAAGGTTTAAAATCACCTACGCCCTTCAAAACGCGACCAGTCACGGCCTGACCGTGGCACGCACATGGGGTTTTCGCGATGGCGGTTACCGTGCTCTCCAAACCGCCCCTGGTTCCTACGATGAACTAACGTTTCAGGTACACTATTTATATTTTTGATATGAATATATATATATATATAGATATAGATCAATTTAAAATGTGATTGTGTTTTCCATCAGTTTTCATTAAAAATATTAAGATATATATAGAGAGAGGTCTATCTACGTATCAAAACTATATAGTTCTTATTTGGTCACTTTAGATGTTTCAGATGTCAAGAATAATTAAGTCTAGATTTTCCTCACCAATAGTGAAGCTTTTTAATCTGATAATATAGTTTGTTTTTCTGTTAATAATTTGTTTTACATATTTAAGGGTTTGGATTTTGCGATAGCCGAAGCAAAAAGACTGGGTATAAAAATGATAATCACCTTTGTCAATAACTATTCTAACTTTGGAGGAAGGAAACAATACGTGGATTGGGCTAGAAGTCAAGGCCAAGCCGTGAACTCAGAAGATGATTTCTACACAAACCCTCTTGTTAAACAGTTCTACAAGAACCACATCAAGGTACACTTAAACCCTCTTGTATACTGATACATATTATCACCGGATCTTAACTAGATGTCATTAGCTCAACTGGAAAAGATCCCGATCATTGTGTCAAAAGTTTCTAGTTCGAGTGATCGACGAGACGAAACCAATATTACATGATGTGTTTCAGGTTTGGAAAATTAAAGTTTCGGTCCGAACCTCCTAGTAATTCAAAAAAATAATAAAAAATAAAAAATAAACCCTCTTGTATATATATATTTATTTTTCCTTTATTCTCTTTCTGACTGATTAATGAATATTCATAACAAAAATATTTGAAGACGCTAACCTATGATCTTTCGCTATTAGACTATGGTGGACAGAGTGAATACATTCACCAAAATTGCATACAAAGATGAACCAACCATTATGGCTTGGGAGCTCATGAACGAGCCACAATGCAAAGCAGACCCAAGTGGAAAAACCCTAACGGCTTGGATTGGTGAAATGGCTACTTACGTAAAATCACTTGATTCAAAACATCTCCTCTCTACAGGTCTTGAAGGCTTCTATGGTGACTCATCTCCTCAAAGAAAAGCTTCTTTAAATCCAGTCGCAGCCAACGTTCTTGGAACCGATTTCATCGCTAATCACTACCTTGACGCCATTGATTTCGCATCGATTCACTCTTACCCTGACTTGTGGTAATATATATAATAAACTCACATAATTCGCATTGCATGGAGTTTATACATTCTTGTAAACAAAATGTATATGTTCTTTTTGCTCCTTGCTTAACACATCATCTTATAAAAATCGTTTTATTTTGCTCCTGGAGTCCATAACGTGGGTTTATCTTAGTTTTTCTTCTGAAGGCCTTTTAAAGCTTTTGATTCTATATCCGTAAACATAATTAAGTATGCAATATGCATGTATTACATGATTTACGTCTACCAATAAATGATAATTTGGTTTTCTAGGTTTAATTTTTCCGATACTTTTTTTTATCTTAGTCAAAAGGTTTTATAAATGTTAAAAGGTTTGTGAACCATCCTGGTCAAGGTTTAAGTGGTTAGGGTTTACGATTCATCTTTTTAGTTCATGGCCTAACCCATCAAACTTAATACAATTTATTTAATATTGATATTGCTATAAGATAACTTTTTTTTGGTTTTACAAGTTAATCTCCATTTCATTCCACTCCATGTGTTTTTTTTTTTTGCAGGTTTCCAAACTTAAATGAGACATCTCGATTAGACTTCTTAAGAAAATGGCTGGAAGGCCACATGGAAGATGCACAAAACGTTCTTAAAAAGCCTCTAATCCTAGGTGAATTTGGGAAACCATCGGATACACCAGGCTATACTCTGGCTCAGAGGGATGCCGTCTTCAATGCAACGTTCAACATCATTTACGCGTCTGCGGGAAAAGGCGGTCCAGTCTCAGGTGCATTGTTTTGGCACCTTATTAACGATGGTATGGAAAATTTTAAAGATCCCCTCTCCATTGTACTTAGTGACCACACCTCGACTGTTAAGATTATTGGTCACGAGTCACGAAAGTTGGGTTTGATTGGTCGAAAAAGAAAGTTTAAGTAGCAAAATCAAGAATTAAAATTTAGATAGGGTCTTTCGGTAATAGTCTACATTGAAACTGTACCCAATTTATATAATAAGATTCATAATCTTTTCTCATATATTTACATACTCTTTCAATAAAGATTATGCGAAAAGAAGATAGTAGCCATGTAACAACAGAACATTTGTTTACCTAAAAACTTTAAGATGTAACGTTTAATACATTATGAAATCAGATTTTAAAGTTGCATCGTTTAAGCATATGCCTAACCTCTTACTCATGCAAATGTCTAACTCCCTTAGAACATTATGAAATCAGATTTTAGCATTTATTTAAATATTTGGGCTCTTTTATATTTAAATATTTAAAAGAATTGAAAATCAAGCATTTTGTCAGCCACACATATTTCAAGGCTCACCAAAGTTTATCTTTCTTTTCTTGTCTTCCTTCTCGTTTTTGGGCTTACCAAAATAAAAATAATTCAAGAAAGATTAGAGCATGATTATTGCAAGAAACCTGTTTTTTTTTCTTTTCCTTTTTTAAAGTAAATCAATCGCGAGTCGTCACGTGTCAGTGGGACCCGTGAACAGTGTAAGAAACCCATAAAAATCAGTTCTTAATTTATAGTTTTTGTAACTGATTCTTACACTGTTCATGGGTCACACGCCTTAAAAAATTCACCTAAGAAACTGCAATAATCATGTTCTTAGGACCAGAATATATAAAGTAAACTGAATTTAAAACGAGACAGGACAAGCTTATCAGGTCGAACCTGAATAGCCAGCCTATTAGAGCATGAACATCGGTGATACCAAGAGGGGGGTTCTTATTTTACTTTTTTTCTTTTTTTCTGTCTAATTTTTTTTTTAAAAAAAAAAATTATAAAAGCACCAATTGCGGGCCGCCACGTGTCAGTGGGGCCCGCAAACAGTACAGAAACCCCTAAATAGTCGGCTCTTATTTGGCATGTTTGGGAAGCGGTTTTTACAAATTATGGTGGGCCCCACCTCCTTCCCACCTTTAAGAACCCCTTCTGAAACCAGCGATGTTCATGGTCTTAGGACCAATATGTGTATTCTTCAGGTACTTATTCTTAAGTATTGAATATTATTACATCTGGCTGTAACAAAGTTTCGTGTTAACATTTAAACAACTGTTGAACTACAAAATATTTAATTTAGCTCACAACGTTACGCGTCACTAGACACACAAAGAACTTTTGAGACGACGGGACACTACTGTTTTTCCACTATCCCCAATCTATTCATATGCATATGTATCATATATAGATTCATAATTAGCTGGCATGTTACGTTTTTGGAGTTTCTATCGATATTGTTGGGGTATTCCTTTTTATCTTTTTGTCGATACATAATTGGAGTATTCAAATTCTATGTATGCCTTTATACTCAGGTTAAAATTGCATGATTATGAACTCAAGATGGGTTTTGGTTGATCTTGTAAGATCATTCTGATATAATATGTATGTAAACTCGTATCGTTTAATAGTGGGGTGTCTAAACCTAACAGAACTGAAAAGCTAATCAAGCTTTGCTTAAAGTTCAACGGTTTCTTACTTCTTTTCTTTTAAAAAGCTATTACATATATAAACTTTCGACCAAAATGGAGATAAAAAGTAAACTTCTTTATTGTAACGATACAATTCGTCAAAATCTTACGATTAAATTAAGTGGTATACTTTGGTGTTAGTCGTCTTATTTTGTGAAACTGTAAATTGATTTTAGTTACAAAAAAACTAGAAATTGATTTTTGCTATACACGCACTATGATGTTTACGAAAAAAGAACAAGTTAATAATCAATACTCACTCCGTTTTATTTTAGTTGTCGTTTTGATTTTATGCACATAAATTTATAAAATATCTATTTTTTATATTTCTAAAATAGAAACACTAAATCATATTTCAACAAATTTAAAAAATAGTATACCATATAAAATCAATAAATTTTATATAGATATTATAAAATAATATTTATTTTAAAACAAAATTTTTGACAATTTAATTGAAACGGAATTAATATGAATCTGATTCCTTTATCCACAAACACACTGACAATAGGCAAAGGCTTTTTTTTTTTTGCACATGTCTCCTGTATGATCATATCATTCGTCACCTCTCACTTATTGCATTTTCCCCACTCCTCTAAATATCAAAAGTTCTAAGTTTAATTGGATGGACGTAAAAATTATTCAATATAAAAACATAATAAATTTTAAATTCACTAATATGTTAAATTCACTTATATATATGATTTGTGTCCTCTCTTTTTTTTGCAGGTTATCCGGTTTTTAAAGACTACACGTTTCTTGTTTAAAAAATTTAAAATTGGTTAGAGGAAGAGTGAAAGAGCCTTGTGTAGAAAAACCTGAGGAATATTGCATTTAAAAAATAACAACTTGAATCATGGTCACAAGGCACGTATATCAATATGTCATTTTCATTCAGACGTTGGTTTGTCTAGCATACGAATTGAAAATTAAAAAATCAAGTTGCTTTGGTTACTACTCTCGGAAAAGGAGGAGATATCATCATCTTTGTTTGTGACACTTCTCTTTTTTTTTTCACTTCTCAATCAGTGCTTAATTATTTAATTCCATTCTCCTTTAATATAAACAAAAATGGAACGAAAATAATTGCACAAACGTCACAATATTTAAACCTTCTTTTGAAGAAAAAAAAAATATTTCAACCTTCTTAAAAAAAGTCACAATTTGATGGTTCTACGTAAATATCATGAGATATACGTTTCCTAACTTTACTGATCATTAAATCAGAAACAGATAGTTTTTTCATAACCTTTGTTAAAGTAAGGAGCATTAAACATTTAAACTGATCAATGAACGTTACTATTATTATTATATTGTTGCATTCGAAACTCGACGGAGAAAACTATTATTATCCTACATAATTAATTGTAGATGTTGACAAAAAAAATTATACTAGTAACGAGCATTAAACTGGTCAATGAACGTTACTATTATTATTTTTGCGTTACAAACTCGACGAGAAAACTATTATTATCCTACATAATTAATTGTAGATGTTGACAAAAAAACTTCTTGTAGATACCGGATAATAACTTTTAATCAAATAACATATAAATCTTAGCATGGGTCGCTAAAAATATGTCTCACACGTGATCTACTTTAATATATGTAACATTTTAAATTAACGATGACTACTCAGTCCAGCTAGATTTTTCTTTATTAGTCGAGATTGTTAATCACATCATATAATCTATATACAATATTCTCACCGTCTGGTTATCGTAAACTTCGAAATCAATCTAAACATTATGCTGCAAAAATTATTTATGACATGCCATAAATTGTTTTTATTTCAACACTTGACATAATTCATAAATTGTTTTTATTTCAACACTTGACATAATTCATAAATTGTTTACAGAATAGAAACGTAAATAGTACCCAACTATATAAGAATAAGAATATAGTCAGAAGACAATTATTACTCATTGACTATCCCAACTATAAGAATATGCAATAAACCAAGTGACCATATACCAAAGTCCCATCCACGACCAAATCGACAAATTTTTATATGTGTATACATACATATATATATATATATATATATTATTATATACAAATTAAACATTTTTTGTTCATTTAATTATTTAACAAAGGTACAAAAAAAATATTAATCCAGAGATGTTTGAACCTTTAGCCTAAATAATCTCTCATGCCGAAAGCAGCAATTGCTAATACTGAGATATGACGTAATTCCGAACAAAAATCGAAAAAAAAAACACAATAATCTAATACTAAATCATTAGTCAACAAACGCAAATTTAAGATGAAATTTGCACAAAAACAAATTATAAAGCCAAAAAAAAAGAACGTGAAATGTAAAAAAAATCAGGGTTTAATTGGTAGTAAAAGATTTTATTCGTTTGGAGAAAATCTTGAAACTTTTTGTTTGGAATATCTTTTTTAATAATCACTTTTTATTTGCTTTTTTAATAGATATTATACCAAATCTGTATAATAATAAAGCCACAAACTGAAGTCTTTTATCTCTAAAATGAACTGAAAAAGGAAAATCACCCTACAAATTACATCTAAGTACTATCCATATGTTGTTAAACTTCTATGAAAAGTTTTTTTTTCTTCTCCAACCGATGATTTATTACCATAATTGGAAAAAGTTAATATACTACTCATTTCTTAAATATATAAATAATTACTAACCATATTGAAATGTTATAATAAGAAAGAAAAATCTCATGACTGGGGAGAAGAAGCAAATAAATCTCTTCCACTATATATGCGCTTGACCTATGTGACAAAGACCCCAAAAGAATAAAAACACAGAGCAGTCAAAGCAGAAGAAAACTCATTAAATCTATGGCAGAGGAGAATCAAGAAGAAACACAAGAACTGAAACAAAGAAGAAAACCACCACACTTTGTGCTAATACACGGCATGAGCTTAGGATCATGGTGCTGGTACAAAATCAAGTGTCTCATGGAAGTCTCTGGCTTCACCGTCACTTGCATCGACCTCAAGTCCTCAGGCATCGATCCTTCCTCTGCCGATTCTCTAACCTCCTTCGACCAATACAACCAACCACTCATCGACTTCCTCTCCTCCTTACCAGAACAAGAACAGGTCAGAAACACACACACACACATAAAAAAACCCTAATTGTATTGTTTCTTGTGTCTGAAGCAAACTCACTCTGCCTTCTCTGTTCTGGTTTTGTCACCAGGTGATACTTGTGGGTCACAGTGCAGGAGGGCTTAGTGTAACGAGCTCGATACAGAGATTCCCTAAGAAGATCTGTCTAGCTGTTTATATCGGAGCCACAATGCTCAAATTAGGGTTTCAGACAGCTGAAGATTTGAAAGATGTAATAAAAAGAAAATAAAAACTTTATTTCAAAGGAAGGTAACTTGTGTGTGACGTTATGTTGTTTTGTCACAGGGAGTGCCTGATCTTTCAGAACATGGTGATGTCTATGAGCTTGGTTTCGGTTTAGGTCCCCAGAATCCTCCTACTAGTGCCCTTATCAAACTGGAGTTCAGACGAAAGCTCCTTTACCACATGAGTCCTCAACAGGTTTCTCTAAGTTTCATGTCCTAGAAATGCTCGAATCCAAAAGTGATGTTGTCTTTATGGTCTGTGATTGTTCTTGTGGATGTTAAGGAGTGTGCGTTGGCTGCGTTAATGATGAGACCAGCTCCGCTTCTGGCGCTCACAACTGCAAAAATTGAAGAGGGGAAAGGACAAGAGGAGGAGGAGGTGCCACGCGTGTACATAAAGACATTGCACGACCGGGTGATGAAACCGGAGCAGCAGGAGGCGATGATGAAAAGGTGGCCACCGAGGCAAGCTTACGAAGTGGACAGTGACCATTCACCATTCTTCTCTGATCCTTTTGTTCTTTGTGGTTTACTCATCAAAGCTGCCGTTTCCGTGGGTTCTATCTAAAGTACAAAGGATTATGCCTGTTGTTCATTCAAAAAACGGTTAAGCATTCGGTTTATAATAAAATAAAATAAAATTGTTCAGTTTATTATTAGTTGATATGATTTTATAACTAGATTGGCTTACCAATGGTCTTGTTTACTTTTCGCTTTGGGTCACCAAACTCAATTTTTAATAAGTTTGGAGTTTATTTTCGGAGAATCAACTGAGTTCGGAAGGTTAGTTACTTGTGTTAAGACTTATGCTAGTGGTTTGGAAGGCTAGTTAATTGTGTTAAGGTTGTAATACCTCTTTATCTCTTATGTTGCCTCATTGTGGATTCAAGTGTCCGAGAATCTCTGTTTTCCGCCAGGTTTAGCTAACCACGGAAGGGTTTTGTATCCGTTGGTTTATGTCGAGCTCATCTTTACTATCAATAAAATCTGTTAGACAGAAAAAAAAATCAACTGAGTTCTAGTTTTATTTTCGGGTGGACCGATTTTGGGGGTATGAATCTGTGTTTTGCCTATTGATAGGTTTCTGAAGAGTTTTCTACTACTTCACATGGAAGCCTGTTAGATGTCTAACCAATCATGAAATTAACTCCGTTTTGGACTTTCTAACCAAAACATGTATACGTGCTCAAAGCTTCTTAATTTGGGTAACACAAAAAAAACTCTGATGTATTTTGACTGTAGTGACTGAAGCGAGCAATGTGGAATCATCTTTTAAGGGAGGATAGTTACGTTTGATTTAAGGAACATTTATTTGAGACTACGATTCCAATCAATTCCATGTCATATCAAGAAAGATGCACAGCAGCAGTGATTGTCATAAAATCAAAACATTTTATTTTGGCAATAAATAGTTTCAAAAAAGAACTGACTCAGATCAGAAGTTGATGGGTTCAGAAGTCGATAACCGGCTTCCGAAGTTGTCGATAAGAAAACCGGCTTCCGAAATTGATGGTTCAGAACCTGTGCTCGAGTTTCTCCTGTTCCTGGAAGTGCTGAGCATACCTGCATTCATTTATGTATTTTAGAGGATTAAGCATGGGACGATTATGAGAATGTAGTGACAAAAACTTAATGATCTTCATCTCAGATGAAAAAACAAATACTAGCCCGCACCCTAGTGGTTACGACCAAGAAATTGATATGAGAAAAGAGTACTCATTAAATGAGAATGACACCACAGTGACCACACCATAAATGGCATATCTGAGAATGCAATTTCACACCAACAACAATACTAATCATACCTTTGTAGCTCAGCTCTATACTAAATAATACTCAGTTTCAAAATCTACTTAATACTACTCATGTAAGAACCCTACATCTCTTGGCGGCGCACAAGCATCGATGCCACAAAAACGTAAAACTCGTACAACAACCAGATTCGAAGGACAAATCATACAATCACCAGATTCGAAGAAGAGTCATACAATCACCAGATCTTTGTATATCGATGACGAAGAGAGAGATAAGGAGAGAGAGAGTTACCAGTAGGTTCCGAGGACAGGAGTGAGGAGGAGAGTGGCGCTGATCCAATTCTCCGATACCTTGTGGTGGATCTTCTCCGGTAGATCCTTCCAAAGTCCGGTCATTATCTTCTGCTGAAACGGTGAAAGCGCGTATACCACTGCCTTCAACTTCACCGGCTGCTTCCCCATCCTCTTCTCTTCTCTTCCCCCGACGAGAACGACGAATCTCCCACAGAAACTTTAACTGACCTAAACAAATGTTTCAATTCGATTTTGGTACGGTTGCAGTTACCATTTAAACCGGATGGACTGGGGTCAACATTTTATCTTTGATTCGGTTCGTGTTAACCGAATTGGATGACCACAAGCCTAGTGAGTTTAAGTTACAAGTTACAACAGCAACAAGTGGACTTTGAAGTGTCATAAAATGTAACTTGGGCTTAAACAATATGGCCCAAATTTGAGAGATTGTTGATGTTATTTGACGCTTATTAATATTTGCTATTTATGTTAATTCCTAATTTGGATGGCTTTGAGTTTTGATAAAAAAATTAGATTATTTCATATCTAATCATAAAATTCGTTATGATTTTTATTAAAAAATCTATATGCCTTAAACTATAAGATTTGAATCTTTTTATTTCTAAATTAAAGTTAATCAAAACAATTTGAAATCATTAAAAATTGCCAAAAATAGTTTAATTTTTGACAAATTTGGATAGATGATTCTTATAAAAAATGATAATTTCTTAGTAACAATAGCCACTGCTAAGAATGTAACTTAATAATGTTCCATTTTTCTAGGAGGACTTAGGTGGTAATTCAGTCATATCCGAAATAATTTTTTTAAAATCTGATTTATACGATTCAAACTGATTTAAACTATTTAAAATCGATCTAAATTAATCTAAAATATTATTTAAGAAATATTGTTAGTGTAGATTCACAAAATTATTTAATTTTTTCGTTCTGCATATCTAATTTTGATAATTTGTCACGATAAACTTATATTTTTATTTAAAAACTAAAATATTTTATATAAATATTATATATATATATATATATATAATATAAATCAATAATTTGTTAACGTCTAGGTTTTGTCTAGACTTCAAATAATATTTTTTACTGTATAAAGCACTTAATTACCATCTGTCGATTTCTTGTGAAAGTAAAAATTGATAATTTCTTATTAACAATGGTCACTGCCAAGAATGTAACTTAATCTTATCCATATGGTGACGGTAGTTGGAACTCTCCAACACACTAATCTGTCGGTGGTCTCACCCACACGACCAAACCCTAACCTTTCTTTCTTAATTTCCCCCAATTGTATTAAAAACTAGTACAATTAATCATAATTAATCCAAAATAACACAAATAAAAACCCTCAGATACTCTGAAAAACAAAATAAACATTTATAAAAACTCGGAAAATCGCCAAAATATTCACTTCACTCCTTCTCGTCTGTGTGTGAGAGAATTAGAGAAGCAAACCTATCCGATTCGATTTCACAATCCTCAAATTCGAAGCACCTTCTTGATTTGGTTAGCTCTCGTTCTCAATCTGGTGAATTAGGGTTTCTAAGCGATGGGTGTACCCACCGGATTAGAAGGTTGAAAACCCTAAGCTGCTATGGGTAAACCCGAGGATGACGGCAACCTCCGCCGCGCCGGAGAAGAAGCTCTCGGCGATTCCACGGAGAGGAATGCTCCTCCTCGTTGTGGTTGTGGGTGTTTGGAATGTATCTCAGGGTTTGTTGGGTGTAAATGTGTCTTCGTGATGCTTCTCTCAGTCTCTTTGTTTCTCTCCGCTTTGTTTTTGTTGCTTCCTTTTGCCGCCGTGGATCGTGAGGATTCGTATCTCGATCACAGATTTAAAGGTCATTCCTTTCTATTGAGAAAGTTTCCTGTTTTGGTATTTGGATTCACAGTAGATTGACTCTTATCAGTCTTATGTTTACTGTCTCTGTGTAGTAATCTTTTAATTACAAAGCTATTTTTTGGGAACTGAGGTTTGACCGTGAATGATTCTTTGCTTTGTTATAACTAGTGTCAGTGAAGAGTCAAAGCTTAGCTATTGCTAATCAGAGAAGAGTCAAAGCTGTTTTGGTTCCAAAAGTTGATGATAGCTTAGAGTTACATGTTTTGTGTGCATTGTAAGTAGAAGCGGTTTGTTATTGACATAGTACTGACTCGTGTACTCACATTCGACCTGTGGATTCTACATTACTGATGAACATAAGATAAGACATTTTGTTACTACTAGGACATATGAGATAATAAACCAATGCTGGTTATTAAGTTTTTAGTCCTCCATTTTCAGGTCATGGATATGGTTATTCGATTCCTTGTTGTTGATTTTTACTCAGTACTCACACTTACAACAACATACTTCCACTATGGATGCAGGTCATGCTGTAGTAGCGAGTTTTAGCCTCAATAGACCAAAAGCTTTTCTTAATGCGAATCTCTCGCGGCTTCAGGATGACATCTTCCAAGAGATGAGCTACATTTCCATCAATGTACATAGTTTCATCTTTTTCTTTTATATTCATCCTAGTTATCATCTCGCTTCTCTTCTGATATAACTTGGTTCAAATGACTTCAACAGGTAACTATCCTGGCTCTTGAGTCACATGGACCGAACATAACAAATGTTGTGTTTGGAATTGACCATGATACAGCATACCGAGAGATATTACCTTTCTCCTTGAGTACTATCAAAGGGATGTTCGAATCAGTGCTTATAAATCAATCCACTCTTCAGCTTACCAAACCCTTGTTTGGGGAGACCTTCCTTTTTGAAGTTCTAAAGTTTCCAGGAGGAATCACTGTGATTCCACCTCAAAGTGCTTTCCCTCTGCAGAAATTCAAGCTCTCTTTCAACTTTACACTTAACTACTCTATTCATCAGATACAGATAAACTTCAATACCCTTGCTACTCAACTCAAGAATGGTCTGAATCTTGCACCATACGAGGTTTGTCACAATATTTCATTTTCTAAATCTTTCAATCATGTTGAAGTTAGATTGTTCTTATCAGTGATTTTATCTGAATGCAGAATCTGTATGTAAGCTTATCAAACTCAGAGGGTTCCACCGTGTCTCCCCCTACAACTGTCCACTCATCAGTTTTGCTTAGAGTCGGGACTTCAAATCCAAGCCCAAGATTGAAGCAACTGACTGATACCATCACGGGTTCACGCTCGAGAAACCTCGGTCTGAACAATACTATGTTTGGTAAGGTCAAGCAAGTTCGTCTATCGTCTTTGCCAAACAGCAGTAATAGCAGCTCCAAATCCCCATCACCTTCACCTTCTCCTTCCCCTCATTCCAACCATCATCACCACCACCACCACCACAACCATCATCACCACCATCACCATCACCACCACCATCATCAGCTTAGCCCAAATATGGCTCCCGATGTTTCACCTGTGGCGTCTCCTGTCCCTCAAAAAAGTCCTCGAACTAGAAGAGCTCCATCTGCACCTCCACCCTGCAACTCAGGGAATAGAAGAGGACAAAGAGTACATTTCAAGGATAAACACTTGCATTTCTCATCTACACCTACTCCTGCGCCTTCTACTTCTCCTCACTATTCTGCTCAGCCACCACATGTATCACATCATCCTCCTCGCTATTCTTCTCGACCACCACATGCATCACATCATTCTCCTCGCTATACTGCTCGACCACCACATCATCAGCTGCACGCACCGACCCCTATTCCTGCAGCCAAGCCTCATTATATAGTTCCAGTCTCTGCCCCTCTACCACATGTTGTGTTTGCCCATCAAGCTCAACCACCGAAAGCCAAACCAAGTGAACAGCAGCACGGAAACGAAGTTGCTCATCCTCGACCGCAGTCCTCTTCATGTAAGTTGCTACTTAAACCAATTTTATATCAAATCATAAGGGTAGTCATTTCTTAATGAAAGAGTACTTTTCTTTGTGTCTTTGGCTGCAGCTAATTTGAACTTACCAGCTATTCCATGGATTGTCCTAGTCATGCTGATAGCGACCTGGCTTCGTGAATAATGACATTAACATGTCTAGTACATTGTATCCGAACCACCTCCTCTCCCTCAACCGAATACTCAAAAACTTAAGTGTATAAAGAGTTGTTATAGAATGTTGCTGCACAAAAGTGTGCGGCCTTCTACCTGATGCTCTAAGAGCTTTTTTGTATATTATGCTATCTGAAAGAGAAAATGTTCAGTAAAGCAAGGATTTTCACGTTATTGTTCTCTTTAAATTAAAAACCAAACCTCAAAAACACTGAGTTTTACAATACAGGGAAAAAGAAGTCAATAAGTATTGGTTTATAAACAAGTCAATGTTCTCTACTTTGGGTCAAGATGAGTAATAAAAACGAGCTATGTCGGATTCAGGTGGCCACAAGATGGAGACCTGACCGGGGAAGAACGCATGAGTATGTAACATACTTGACACTGTCAAGAAGCACCACCACGAAGATCCGGGACAGTGATTTCGGGTTTGAGGGCATGACTCTATCGGTTTCAGAGTCAACGACCTCCCTTGGATCAAGCAACACTGAAACAACCATTGATGATGATGTGGGTTTGGTATTAGCTTTCCCATGAAAGCTCTTGTTTTGGGCGTCTTTGCTCGCCTTGGCTTCCGTGATGTTGAGCTCAGATGCCAAACGTGAAACAGGAAGCCGCTCGAGAATCCTCCTGTTCTTCATTCTCTTGTCTCTTGTGGTGGTGACATTTTCGAGATGCTCCCGTGTAATGTTGGAGGCTGATGATGGGACTATAGCACCTGGAGAAATATCGAACTGGAAGACCTCGGTGCACATGCTATAATCCATTAGTGTCGTCCCTACAATAGATGCGGTAAAGGGTTAGCTCTAAGATTATTCCACTTCGTAGAAACTAACTACAAGAAGAGCACCAAAGTTACCTGCGCCACCTTCATGAAACCACTGGTGAAGTCTTTTCCCATCCGGCGAACCAGAAGAGAGAGCCTTTGAAGTATGTGGAATCATTGCCCCGTTTCCTCTCAAATCAGGGACAGCTAATGCAGAAGACAGGACACCAGGAACCGTCAAATCAGGTTCTTTGCCTTTTATTGTCTGAGACACATTCTTCTTAGCTTTCTCACTTGCCAAAACAGAATGAATGATCAAGTTCCCGTCGATCTTCACAAGCCCATCGTTCCTTGGAACGTAGAGAGAAGCAAAGAGAGGCTCACTGGAATTGCTCACTTTGGGATGAGCATTATACTCTACTCCTCCACAAATATCTCTACTAGAATGGACACATCCTCTTCTAACATCAGACCCATCACCAACCATAAGAACCTTCCCTCTATGTTCATCATAATACCTACGACCCTCATACTTAGACAAACCACTCTCTCCTCCATTGTTTACATTCATAGACGGAACCAACATACCAAACAAGAACATAAAGAACAGAATCCCAATAAAACTAATACTAGCAACCTTCTTGAGCTTGCTTTTGCCCTCATTCTTCTTACTCTCCGCCTTCTTTGGCCTACAACTCGAGACAGGCAACTTAGGAATGGGAACCAATGGAGTCTGTGATCCATAACCTCTAACTGGATACAACGGCGGATAAGGCATCCATTGATAAGGTAACGGCGGTGCAGCCATGTAAGGATTCAAAGGAGGAGCACCACCACCAGAAGCTGCAGCAGCAGCCATCTGCTGCCTTAACGCTGCATTCTCAGCCATCACATAAGATATCTTACCATTCAATTCAGCAATAGTGGTGTTCATACTCTTGACTTTCCCTTGAAGCTCCTCAACGTATTGCTTCTTCCTCAGCCTCGAAAGCTGAGCGCTCTCACGGTTCCTAATCAGCCTCACCTTCTTCTTCTCGTCATCCTCTTCAACGGGAACGGACGACTTATCATCGGACTTTTGGTACTTGAAGCTCCTGTACTCGCCTCCTCCCGAGTCTCCCTTCTTCCTCTTGCTCACAGAAGACTTCTCAGGAGAGGATAACGTGTCGCAACCTCCTGAGGCTAAAGTCTTCGAGCCTTGAGATGATACCTGAGAATGAACTGAATCAGATCGATCTTCTCCGACGATCTTTGTCTCCGATGAATCCAGATTCGCTTCTGGACTCTGATCTCCAGAGTTGCCGATCTCCTCCGAGATCACCACCGCGGGGGCTTCCGCGTCGAGGTTGAAGTTGAAGAAATCATCGGAATCATCGAACGAGAAATCGAAATCGAAATCTGCCAAATCTCCGTTCTCATCGCCGTCGAGGAAGAAGCTTAGATCGGAAATTGGATCGGAAGCAGAGAGGTACAGAGGATCTAGCGGCGGGACTGAGATCGTCTCGGGGTTAGGGTTCAGATCAGGCATCTCCGGTGGGTTAGCGATAGAGAATGTGGACTCCGTCATCACCGGTGGTTGATTTTTTTTTTTTCTTCTGGTGGCTTTATTTCTTTCTCTTCTGGATTATTCCACACGTTTTATTGGGAAGAAGAAGACGTTGACTAATTTACTTAACAAACGGGGTAAAGAATATTTAGTTTTCACGCGCTGGTTGCGCGTGTATACTAAATTCAGAATACGTGGTTCTCGAGATTGTTTTACGACACACGTGTTTGGTTCTCTATGGGCCTGCAGCTTCATGGGCACTAACAGTATGGTCCATTTCCTTTATGTTGTAATTTTATGAAGTAAAGCATTAATATGTAATTTCTGTAAAAAATAAATAAATCACAAATGTTATACAATTTAAGAAGAATATCCAATCTAATCTATTAGATTATACATATATTTAAATAATTATGTATATAAGTTATATAAATATTATTTTATATAATTTTATAATATATTTATTTACTAAATTTATTATATTAAAAGAATATATATATTTTTGTAATAATATATTATTATTTATATTATTTTAAATTATTTTTTGTTTTATTATTTTTTGGATCAAATCAGATATCTAGTTAAAACTATAAATTTTTTGGATATTCCAAATACCGAATATTTGAATAGTCACAAATCGGATATTTGATGGATCACGAATACTTTAAAACTTAGATATTTATCTATATGCACTTCTATCCTTGAAGTATTCTTTATTTTTTATTATTTTTAGTATAGTTATCAAGTAGTCAAATATATAAATCCACACACAATCGTGTTACATGAAGGAAATTTAAAATAATTTCTAATATATTAAACAGAAATATAACCTAGCTAATATAGGTGGTTTGCACAAAAAAAAAACTGGCTAATAGGTGGAGTATTAAAAGAAACTAATACTCGTTCCACGTGAAATAGACTAAACAAAGTCTCCTAAAGTAAAATCCATACACAAGAGACTTCACTCGTTTATTTGCATGAAGAATTCTCTCTGAGATGGCATACTTTTCAACTGCTTTAGAGAGGCATACATGCACCAAAGGATCCAGGCACAAGATCCATATGGCATCTCGACTTCAGCAACCGAACTAATCAGGCGATCCACGTGAACCACAGTGGTCACACGCGGAGGTGGTCATTCCCAAATAATTACCACGTTAGCAACATGGCCAATCCAATTAGTTATCGATCAGTATCAAGCTAAAGACGATTAAATTTAATAGTTGTAAGTCCCGTAACTGGCGTTAGGCAATGAAGTCCGTAACAACATAATTAACGCCCATCATGATTGTTTTCATTTGTCATCAATGCTTAATCCCTTGTTAGCAAACTTATTAATGTCACTGACATCTTAACGTGTTAATATAGCTCTTTGACGTAAACATTTGCCACCTTAATACAACACCAAAGGGATTTATAGATCACAACTTTGTGATAGAATTAGATGTACATATACATGTCATATGAACTTTGTGATAGAATTAGATGTACATATACATGTCAATATGATATTGGCCGATGTGATTTTTTGAAATATATAGATATGATGAATGCTCTTTCCTAATAGTTATATTATATAGTATGAAGGTTCTGCGAGTGATAAATTATGGACGTAAATTAAACACGTGTTTCTTTGCTGACTTTGTATGACTATATAGCGACACTAACCCCCAAGAAAGTCACAAGTTAATATAGAGCCATTAACTTTAGATAAGCTTCTTCTTGAGAAAGAAGCCTTTGAGATGCCAAACTTGAAAAAGTGAAACGCTAAGGCAGAGCCCTATGGAGATAAAGCTAAGCTGCGCAACTCTCCTATTAGTCTTCTCGGTTATCTCACTCATAGATGCTTCCCTGCAATTTTTATAATTAGCAAAAGCAAAATAAAATATATCTTATATCAAGGAAGAGAGAAAGAGAGATTATTGATTCAAACTACATACAGAAATGAGATGGTAGTTAATTAAAATAACCTGAATCTTAGATAGAAAATGTTTGCCTTAATTTCAGCTATACGTTCTGCAGATTTTCGAAGTTCAAGCTCCACACCCTACAACAATATATATTCACTCAAGTGAGTTTAGTTTTGGATAAATTTTAACTGTACCACAAGTTTGATATCACTTTTTATATATACCATTAATAAATAACTATTTTATAAATATCCTAAATTTATGATAAAATAACATTAAACTATTTTTCTAATATTTATAAAACATTTATAAACCTAACTCCAAACCCTAATATTAGTATATTTTTGATTGATAGTATTTTTGGGAAATGATACTTAATTTGTGATATTTCAAATAATTTTGCTTTGTTTTTTTGTGTGGGAATAATACTGTAATATATGATTATTAACTAATTAGTAATTAATTAAGGACTTGCCTCGATCTTTTCTTTCTTAGCAACAGCATCCCAGTCTTTGGTTCGGATACCCATCTTCCAGTCAAGACTGACGATAGCAGTGCTGTTATCGACTTTGTAATGTGTCTGATCATGATGCATCCTTAAACAAGCTAAGTATGTTCCGCTCTCGGTTGTTGTGAAAGCAAACCGACCTTGCGTCACGTTTGTTTTCTTGTACACTTCATTCCCGTAAGCTGATGTTACCTATAACAAACACATGCATGGATTAATTAATATATAACCGAGTCCTCTTATGCTACCAATGCTAGAAGTTATAAATATCATCACTATCTCCAGTGTTTTGCTAAAATTGCATTTTATTGATGATATAATTAAAATAAAATACGAAGAACAATGAAGTATATCTGGTTGTGAATAATAATTTAGGAATATATTAGGTCATGTCATTGGGATCCTCAGATCGGGTCGGGTTTTGTCGGATTCGGATCCTTTGGGTTTTGGATATTTAAATTCAATAGGGTAATTAGAATTTATCGGTTAAGATTTGGTTTTGAGTCATGTTGGGTCCAAATCGATTTGAGTCTTAAACAGTTGGACCCAGTAGAACAAATATAATTTGTCGGTTCGGGTCATGTCGGATCTGAATCGGGTCCGTTCGTGTCTGGCCAAAATAAATATTCAAAACACACAAAATACCTGAAAAATATTTAAATATCTAAAAATATCTAAAATTGTATCCAAAATTTGACACGAAGACATCAAAAATATCCGAGCTTTTGTCTGATTAATCGAATTATATTTTTGAAAATCTACAATTTTACTTGAAATCTAAAACTATATCTGAAAATCCAAACCCGATACTTAAAAAATATGTAATTCCAAAAATATATTGAAATACCCATATATATATCTAATATATAAATAGAAGTTTCTTGTATCTGGGTATCCATCGGGTTTTAGGTTTGGGTTGAAATAAATCAAAGATCCGCGAGTTTTTCATAACAAAATCTAATGGGGTAAAATGGTATTAACCGTACCCAACCGAACCATTTTTTTCCGGATCAGTTCGGATTTTTGGGTACGGGTAAAATACCGAGGCTTAATATATATACATACCCGGATATCAACTGTAGGACCAAGTCCCACTTCGTTATCTTGGTCGATGCAAAAGTAGTCGCCGACTACGACCACATTGGCTTGGATCTCTTCGTATACGCATTTATCGCCCTTACTTGGAATCGTTAACCATATCGCTTCCACCGCCGGTAAAAGAGAGCCGCCGCCTACGAGGCAAACCAAAGCAATGACTAGTAACGGTGCTATCGTCATCGTTTGAGAGAAATAGCGAGAGGGTGAGATGATGAGTTAAAAGGTTACTATTTACGTTATTCAGCAAAAAGAGGAGTTATAAAGCTTTGTGTTCAAGTTGTAGTAACTACTGGTAGTTGTTTTTTTTCTTGTATCCAATAAGAAGAGGCCGTGTAGGATGTAATGAAGATTTTTGTTAACGGACAAGGCATTTTTTTTTACTTTAAATGGGAACTGCGTTTAGTTTTGACCAGACAATATCATCTAGGCCTGGGCATTTTAACCTGGACCCGAAGACCCGACCCGGACCCGGTCCGAAAATACCCGACCCGAACCCGAACCGAAAGTTTACAAGTACCTTTTGGGTCTAAATTTCTTTTACCCGAACAGACCCGGACCCGAAGGAACCGACCCGAATAGACCCGGACCCGAAAAGAACCGATCCAAATAGACCCGACCCGCAAGAACCGATTTGTACCCGACTTAAAAACATGTATTTAAAACTATGATTTTTGTGTTATGTTTTATATATATATATTATATTTTATTTAGTTGAAATTTCTTTTGTTAACAATATTTATTATTATTTTGTAACATTTTTAAGTAATATGAAGCTTTAAACTATAAAATTTAGAGTTTAAAATGATTTATGTTGATTATTAATAGTTTAATTTAAGCTATTTTATAAATATTTATATATATATGACAAATATTAATTAAATTTGAGTGAGTCTCGGTATGCCATGTATTTTTCAGATTCTAAATACCCAAACCCGATCCAGACCCGATATGGACCCGAAAAATTACGGGTATTTTACAGGTATTGAAATTATAGACCCGAACCGACCCGGACCCGATAAGACCCGACCCGGAACCGACCCGAAAAATTACAGGTACCTATATGGGTCTAAATTTTCAGGACCCGAAAGACCCGGACCCGATCAGGACCCGACCCGAACCCGACCCGAGGACCCGGATGCCCAGGCCTAATATCATCTCTATAACTCTATGGAAGTGAAAATTCAACAAAGAATACAATATTCAGTTCCATCATCAAGAGGAAGACAAGAGAGGCCTGTGCAATGGATCCATTATCAATTTTTAAATTTTAGTTATGCAAGGGCCCAAAGCTTTTTCTTTTCTACATTTCTTTACTAAAAGGGCCTAAACTTCATTGTCTCGGGTTCTAACTCTTTCTCAAAATCTAATGTATTTTTAAATTCATATAATATTTACAGAATTAATATAAAATAATTGATTTTCAAATATAATATATAAATTTTAATTAGTATTTATAAATGCGGAAATTTTCTCTCGAATTTTTGTATTTTTAACAAACTCAAATTCATTATAATCAAATTTATTAGTAAATCGAGATGATTGAATAACATATAATTTAAATTAAAAATTAAAAATTACAAAATTAATAACACATAATTTTAATAAATATTTTATAATAATAGAATCAATAACACTTAATTTAATTTAAATTTACAAACCCATTAAAATACATTAACCAATAACTCTCACTTAGATTGCACAGAAGATACCAATACATATTTCAAATAGTTTACCTGAATATATGTTTTTTTGTCAACACCTGAATTAATTAACATTCACTAATGGTTATACTTATATATACATAGACCTTGCATGAATGTCTTTTGTAAATTGATATGAGTTTTGTTTGACATTTTCTTTGTAACGATTCACTACGAAGATAGTGGAATAATATTTTGATGTGAAAAAAATGATTCTAACGTGAAGAATGAAATGTTACACACCAACCAACCCAACGTCTAGAAGAAGATTAAACTTTTATATTAGTATATTATATGATTCCACCAAATTAAACTTTAGAAGCCCCACTTCTTCACAATGGTAACATTAAAAAAACTATACACTATCAAGTATCAATAGTTCACAA
>CAJHQP010007385.1:0-32545 GCA_905132765.1 Moricandia arvensis
TGACTTGACAACAAGGAGTACCACAGACAAGGATGGAGATATAGGGATAGTAACCAGAGTGACGATATCAAGATCCACATCAGACTTAAATTGCTGAGGAGGCATCAGCACTCGAAGAAAGGATTGGCGATGGCATTAGCTAGAGGAAATGGAAAATCAGCACCAAAGCAGATTGAGGCTGTTAGGGCTATTCATGGCATTGGAGACGAGCATTAAAGTATGAGATTATGCTCCACATTGGTATTGAACACCTCCTTAGTCAGAAGCAAAACGTCGAGCTAAACTATAACCAAGCGCTTGAGTGGAGGAACCCTTGTATAGTGTAACGACCGGCTCGTAACGATCGGAGCTGGGTAAGGTATTAATTAAAAAAGAAAAGGTCTTCATGAAGAGTACAATAGAATGGAACGACCTAAAAAACCGGTCTCTACCATTGGGGGAATGGGAATGTGCAGTATTCATACGTAGTACTTAACAAGTTGTCTACTCTTCCCTGGATTCGCCATGGAACTGAGAAAAATATACTGGATTTGCACAACTCTCTTAGTCTCTCCTCTCTGATGCTCATATGATTATTCTCCCATGGTCATTAATTGTTATATGATAGGAGAGACGGTTACGTGCGCCCGTCACCACAACCGTCACATATCCGAGTGTGTCTTCTCAGCGCAACCAGCCACCTCTCATTCTCATCAGTTTTGGTTGTTATCCCATTCACCGTGAGAACCACTTATGTGGATCATTCGGGCTTGTGTATGAGCACAGAAAATACGTGTGGACGATTGAAATTCGAGGCCGTGTTCATAATTCACACCACAACGACCCGGCGGCCATGACGTGCCGTGTGGAGTTCACCAAAGATTTGAATATGGGACGTTAAGGTGGTTCACGTGACCAAAGATGTGCGTGATACCATGATCTGACAAACGCGTGAGATACGCGTGTTTCCACTGTTATATATTAATAATTCAGGTGATGATTAACTAGTCCTTCAGATAGTCACGCTAGGTTCAATAACGTTCTAATTCATTATAAACAATGTTTAAAGTTGACGTAAGGAAACAACCATGGATAGGGGATGACACAAGTGATCCAAGTGAGTTCCAAGCATCCCATCTGACAAGGGATGGTTCTATCATAATTCCGTACTAGTATTTGAATTCTCCTTATCAGTTAGCAAACAGTTTCCATCTGCTGAATCTAGTATTCTGATTAGTAGGATATTGATGGTGAAAATTCCGGAATTAGGTTCCTTTATAGAGGATTCAACATCGTGTGATGGATTGTGAGTAATTGTTCTGTAATATTAATACTAAATTGACTGTTTAATAAATATAACGAGGAAGATTGGAGAATGATTGCGGGCTCCAGAGACTCCTGAGCTAAGGATTTGGAGATTGTTGAGATTGCGGGGTGCAGAACGTTTGAATTATTAAACGCAGGAGTATGATTGCGGGGGTACAGATACGTGGAATTAACTTGTTGTGATGACGCTATACGTAAGTGCATATTTCTTATAAGGAGAAGTGGCGGGTGAAATGCGGACTGAGCTTATGCTATCATCCATTAAGTTTTGTTGCTCTGTGTGATGTTTATTAACCGGCAGCAATGTATATTTTCATAGTAGGGCTTAAATAACTATAAGTGTGGTAAGTTCTATTAACTAGTCAGTAGGTGTATTGATTGTCTAGCATTCCATGAGCCTCTCACTGTAGTGCACTCCATCTGGTAGCTCAGCGCCCTGAATGTCCCTCTTTTCATAGGGTGAAAACACTCTCTGATCCAGATTAGGAGTGATCTGTTTCAGATTGGTGCTTTAAGCGTTTTCTTATTCGCTATTCTATATAGACTTTTGGATTATTGCTTACAATACATAACTATTAATTAAGGATAATATTACTTTACTTCGGGAAAAATTTTGGGGGTGTAGGATAGCATGACTTTGTGAGGTAATAGAGTTGGAAGATTGTATTTATATCTTGAGAATGTTTTGTTTTCGGTGAAATGCGGTTTCACAATTCTTGGTTAGAGGTAGGGGTTCATTCTCTCGCGGGCCGACTGTCGAATGGCGATATATGGGGATCGGTTTAACCTGGTTTCAATGAGTTTCAAATGTTTATGGGATTGGGACTTTTATAAAAAAAACGAGGATATTGCCTAGTACGTATGCGACTTCGTGTTAACATTTCTCAGGTTTTTGTTATTGTTTTTCTAATTTGTTAATGCATGAGAAAACCTTATTGTGTTTCTCATACTGTGAGTGTTTATTCGGGTTCTTGGATAAATATTCCGTTGAAAGGTTTCTTCGGGTTCCATCTAGAATTCAACGATGATCTCAGGATTGGGAGAGAATTTGGTAATGACCGGTTTTTGTTAAACGGACGTTGGTTAAGTTTCTTTTTAATTAAATGAGATTGAGCCAACCATCGTAAACAAAACCATTTTGTTCTTTACCTATTTTTTTTGGCTAACGTGGAGATCTGTGCGTGCGTTTCACATCTATACATATAGTTTTAGTTTAATCAAGTGATCAATTGGTGACTCACGTTAATCCTTGGAGCGGCCATGTAGTAACAGATCAGAGTAGAGAAAATATCAGCAGTTGGGTATTGCAACCTCATACTCAGTCTCGCTTAGGGTCTACTTCTCCTTCCTTTCGTCACTATGCTCTTTAACTATGTTATTTTGCTTCTACCTTGTAGTTTCCTTTTCTGTTGTTGGCTAATTCATATGGGATGTGAGTCACTCCCTACGCTACTTTCATCTCCACCTAACTGTCCCATCTCGGTGTCTTTGCTCCATTTGTTAACTCCAGTTTTCGACGCTTAGTGGAATCAATTCATGGTTGAGGGGACGGCATGCACGAGAAGGCACATTTTGGAATCATTTTAGTGTAACGTACCATAGAACGGGAGAAGGACGATAAATCATAGGGGCCATCAGATACGGCACACCACAACGACACCACGCATGCGGGGTTGGCGGTAAGTTGGAGTCACCAAAAGAGAATCTTGGGTCATCATAAGTTGGAGTCAACCGTGACCGAGACGTGCCGTGATTACCATGATTCCCATGATCCAAAACGTGTTAAATAGAGTTTCTCCATTTATAATCACTTGTATGATAACTAAGTGCTCATTATATTGTAGCTTGGGGTGCAATTGAAACGCTAGAGTGGTTATTGCTTTAGTTTAGTAAAGCCGTCAATGCTATTATATCGCTTAGGGAAACAACATGGATTCTAAAGGTGCTGCTTGTTACCAGCATATGTGAATCGTGAAGCTGGGGTGTAACAGATCATCTCCGATCTGAGGTAAGTTGAGGGAATATTTGTTAAAGTTTCGCTGGTACTAAGTATAGAGAATGTCTTCTCTTATTCGTAGTTTAGTTTGAAAACACTGTTCGAGTCTGGCTTGGAATCGGTGTTTTGGCTTGGCATAGTTAGGATATTAATGTAAACCAGAAAATAGGGGTCTGGAGGATCAACCGTTGATTGGATTATATTAGATGTATAAATTGTTGATATAGAGCTCTATATAAAAGTTACGTATATCATATTAGGATCTGTAATTATTATAAATTGAGGTATAAATATACAGGGACTAATAGGTGAGAGATGGTGGGGACCAGTACGAGTAGATTATGCTGAGAATGTGTGAGATTTGCAAGGGTGTCAGCACGGACGTTATTCATAAATCGCAGGCTGCTCGGATTATTGCGGGCGTGTGAAGACACAGAGTGTTGTTACTATTCGTACGCCAGTAAGTATCGTTACTGATCTAGTGTGGATAGTGAATATTTGGGGTGTAATGGACTTATGCCTCATGTTATACATCGCAATTTGTGTGTTCGTATGATGTTTATTGGCAGCTAAAATGTGTGTTCATTCTAGTACAATTGCTCAACTTCCTTAGTGGGAGTAAATATTACTTTAGTTCGAGGAGGTTATTGCGATGTTCTACAATTCATTCGCCGTCTATAACCTCACATTGAGTACTATTCCTGTCAGATGGCCACCTCTTTGTGGTCTCTTTAGGTGAGGACTACACGAGTGATAGAGTGATTATTTCTAATTGGGTGCCTGTTTGGCGGTTTTCAAGTTTCCTTAATATTGCAGACTTTTGTATTTCTTTTGATATGCAATTGTTTTCAGATTTATTCTACTCTTATTTGGATTTAATGGGTTTGAGATGACTTTGCGAAGTAATAAAGGTGGAGACTTGTGTGCTTCGAGATTATTATATGTAATAAAGTCTTATTTCGAACAATGGCGGGTTTCACAGTATTTTGATTTTTCAGTTATCTAGTTTTAATTATAGGTTTTAATTTATTACTTTAGATTTCAAGGAGGCGCAGAAAACATTTCGAAACCAGCATTGATTGACACACAGGACAGTAACCATCGGTCGTGAATGTGATGTGGTTATAATGGTCGTCACATATATGTGTCGCACTCGGTGTAAACTTCATGCTCGTCAGATTCATCCGAGTATTCCTGGACGATGTGATTTGGCTAATTTTTTACTCTTCTGCTCAGAGCGCTGATGTTGTGATACTCGTCTTATACTGTTATAAGTGTTATGTACATATAACAATTTGCATACGGACGATGCAGTGATATACTGGGGAAGGGAAGTGTTTATTGTCAGCTGAGGGTGTTGTCTCATTGATGACTTTTTATCTATTTTGAGAGTTTAAATTGATATTAGATGTTTTCTACTAATCTGATTGGTTATCTATTAATTAGAGTGATTAAGCACAGTGGGGTTAAAATAAATCCAGCATACTTATATGCTTATGATTAACATACTTAGCATCATGTGTTGATGATGTGATGTTCGTGATTGTGAAGTAGTTTGATTCAGGCAGTTGCCAAAGATAGATATATATATATATTTTGATCTATGATAATCTCTCGATTGTTATAGAAAGATCTGGAGTAATTCAAAGTTGATACTTCCAACCTAATATTGAATTAGCTTTGCATGGCTTTGGAGCTTGTCATAAAACATCATAAATGTTTTTATTCCCTATCTATCTATATGCTCTCGCTATATGATTGTAGGTTGATTGGCGGGCTTTCTAACGATTTCCTGTGAAGACTTGATTTCATTCTCTCAACTTTAACTTTCTTTGGTGTTTGTTCAGTATTATCTCGTAGTGCTTGTGAAATTGCCAGCGCTTTCCTGAATAACGTTGATCATAGCAGACTAACAGGTTACTCACATCAGAGATCTCAACTCATTTTCGAAAGTCGGGAGAAAACGGCTCGTCCACACCATAATTGGTGAGATAAGCTGTCCGTACCAAGAAGGGTCGCAAACTGCTGCAGAGTTTTTCTAACTGCAGATCGAGTGCTTTCTCCTCCGCCGACACATTAGTGTTCCTCCTTTTGGTGATTCTTTTCGAAATCTCTCCCTAAAGATTGTTTTCATATCAGGCACTTCTAGGCTTGCATAGGCTTCGGGTGCAGAACGTTCTCGTTGATGTATCAATGATGGATTTTGATGTGCAGGTTTAGTCCTCTATAGGAAAGTGTTGAATGAGTTGGGGTTCTGAGAATCAACATGGTAGAGGGACAAAGTTGGTAGCTGCTTGACATCGGTCCAGGAAGGTTTTTAAAATATTTTGGCTACCTTGAATGAAAGTTGAATATTTCTTTTTTGGCTTCCCAGTATTCTCTCTTGTTGAAGAAGTGATTGATGAAAGGCTTCTAATTTTCCTAACAAGTCAGGATCCTGGTGGGTAGCTGGTTCAGCACCTCCTGGCGTCACCGTCAGGGAAAAGGGAATAGGGAAGTTTGCAGCGTTGAGAATCATCGTACCCATGTCTTCTAGCATCTCGATGTGATCGTTCGAGTGTTCGGTAAGAAAACTCACTGATCTGGCTTTTGCACGACCATAAGCTAGGAAGTCGATATCAAGCTCAAGCTCCTGCTATGGTTATCAGATAATCGAATGCAGACCTATTGGATAGGTTCTGCCGCGTTAGGTATTCGAAGCATTGGGCAATTCATCGTTATTTATATCTCATTCTTTGGAGATTTAGTGATTTGATTGGGGATTGCAGCTCTCTGATAATTAATTAGTTTTCGCTGTTTCGTTGCTTTATTGTTCATTGGTTATATCAAGACTACTTTCTTATTGTAAGATCAGTAAAGGCGTACCTGCTTCTGGCTGATGCGTATCGATCGATGAAATGGAAGGGTGTCGCTCGACATCAGTGGACTGATAACAGTCGATCGACTCCTATTTTGAGTCTCTGGCGATCGATGGTTGTCGTCCTAAATCGTATCTCTCCTTTAAGTACTGTGTGTCATAAGGATCAGCTGAAAGATAATTTGGCAACAGTAAGGTAAATCTAGACAATGATTCTAAACGAATCTAATGCATATAGAAGAGTCCCGCAACGCACAAATTGATTATCGGGGTTTTATTTCACACTTTGCAATTAAACCTATTTCCCAGCTTTATTACTCTCATCAGTAAGAGGTTCATTGTAGTACTTAGGATCGTATCCATAGACTCTAGGATTGACACTAATTATTTATTGTTTTGATTAAAGCTAGATGATTATAATAATAACATTAAAAATGATTCAAGATGATTTGGTTTGTGAGGATCAAATTAAGAGATTAGACTTAGGGGATAAATTCTTAGGTACAGATTAGATACTACAGATTAATAGATTGCTATGATTTTATTAAGCATCGTTCTGAGACTTAAACGCATTTTAGGGTATAAGAGGTCGTCTCTACGAGCATCTCAAAACTGAGTATCGATCGATGGGCCACATGGTGGCGTCAGATCACGCTCATGTCTATAACAGTACGGTTTCGTGATTTGATGGTTTCTCTAAGCTTCCATTCAACTCTTGTTTCGTACAGCGGTTATTGGATTGTTTAAGACTAGATTCATGTTATAACCAATTGTTGCTTAGCGCTATATGATCAATTATATTCTTCATCATCTCACTTTATACTTTCAAGATCTATATAGAGGTTGAAGATCATCTAAGAGGGTCTTCCGAAATGACGCTGTAATTCACATTAATACAGAATATCGAATTAATCACACTTAAGCATTAAGAAACTAACAAGAACCTACACATAGTGACAGGTGTGTACACTAACATGACCCCATTATCGCTACATTCTACCAAATAGACAAAAATTATGACAGATTGAACTTTACAGATCATGTCCATTGAATAATCAAAAGATCTCAAATAAAAGAAAGAAAGTGTAACCGAAATCGCATTACTATCCGAACAGGAACACAGAAACTATCCCGAGTCCTGATCTCTGTACACACGGTCATCATTTACAAAGTTAATATGATAGATTTTGAATAAATGGCAATAGATTATCATCTGATTGTATATAAGGGATTGGAAGTTGTTGTTGTTTGGTTTTTTTTTTTGTGGTGTGTGTTTGTGTTTGGTCGTTTATAGGTCTTATCTGTAGAGATATCGTGTCTTTCTAGTACATTTTGGTTTGTTTTTTTGTGGGGTTTTTTTTGGTTTTTGGTTGTGTGTTTTTGTTTTTGGTTTGTTGGTGTTTTTTTTGTTTGTTGTTTTTTGTTTTTGTTTGTTTTTTTTTGGTTGGGATAGATGTATGAGTAGGTGTTCAGATCTTGATTGCAGGTTTAAATTCTTGTTGGTAACTGTTTTGGGTTTGGGTTTGTTGGTTTTGTTGTTGGGGTTTTGGGTTTTTTTGTTGTTTGTTTGGTGGTGTTGGTTTTTGGGGTTGGTTTGTTGGTTGGGTTTGGTGTTTTGTTTGTGGGGGTGGGGTTTTGTGTTGGTTTTGGGTTTTTTGGTGGGTTGTATGAAAAGCACTATAATGGCAGGACCGTGGTACCGAAGGGTTAGAACCAAGAGAGGGACAATATGTTCTTTCTTCTGAACCCAAGAGCTTTCTATAGGCGCGAAGCATACTGTAAACTCGAGACTCAAAAGATAGATGTCATAAGAACAATGATTCAACAAGTTAGAGGAAACGCTAAGGTCAAAATAGAAATGAAACCCTAATAATAGTTAATCGGACCGTGAGACTTGTCTTATAAATAATATAAACTTATGGGTAAAACTTGTAATTTCTCAGCCTTCACCATCTTGCTGTCGACTTGGCTGTCGACTCATCACGCACAGTGTGTGACGTCGCATCGATGTCTTTTCATATCTGGATCTCCGACTCTGAAGTTTCTGCTGAGCAATCCTAAATGCTCTCAAAATAGCCGCAAATTCAAATTGCTTCCAATGAGCTACATGCAGACCTGCTAATACTAGTAAATAGTACACATGTCATATAAAAGACTTCAAATAGCCTCTATATATCCATTGTATCTCATCCTTCTAGCTTGTACGCAATCTATTATACACAACAACTTAGGTAATACTGTCTCATCCCCTCTACTAAACTCATTTCTTACATATAAAAGGTGCACGCTTTACCTTGGGAGTATCGATCAAGCACGATTGGATCTTACTCACGCAAGTATATGAACAGCACAAACAACCTTCTCTGATCCTTTCCTCTCTCTCTTCTTACTTCTCTCAGTCAATATCTCTCTTTTTGAAGGGTGTCATTTTATTTTTAATTGACTGAGATATATTAGCAGTGCTTCCGTAAATCATATCCTTAATGGTTTTTTGTCACCAGATCACGTTCACTTCTTTTAGACATTGGGAGTATCGATCAAAGGACACATTGACTCTTACTCAAGGAATTATCTGAACACACATACAGCCTTCTCTAATCCCTTTCCTCTCTCTCTCCCTCTTCTCACTTCTCTTAGTCAATGTTCTCCCTTTTCGAAGGGTATCCATTTTATTTTTTTTAATTAACTGATATATTTTGGATATGCTTCCATAAATCAATCCTTAATGGTTTTTTCCACCGGATTCTGTTCACTTTTTTAATCTTTATCTCTTTCTAAAATTATATGAACCAAGGTTTAATGGTTTTAGCCACCAAATCTTGTTCGAAATATTTTTAATCTGAAGGAGAGAGAGAGAGGTAAACCCAAAAACACAAACTTTACCTTCCAGACTGGGCAGGAGAAATACTATACCAGTGTATACCAAGCCCTAAACCAGCAAATTAAGTTCAATTAGGTTGGAGGTCAACTTTGGTTACTTCAAACATTCTCAGCAAGTGTGGATATGACAGGCATGTGATCTACTTTGGTATCTCTAATACACTTCACAGTCACTAATTCTAAGAATTGTGCTATAGAGTGGTTAGATAATACGTAAAAATGAAAAAGATCACTATCCGCTTCTTGACTATAAAAACTCAATAAAACACATAAAATTAAAACTCAAAATTAAACAATTTATCAATAAATACATCCTCCATGCTTAACAATACTGCCGCCAGTGTTATACAGTCTTGGATTGGTGGGAAATAATTCCATAAGGATGAAATTTAACAATGAAAAAGGTATACATGCTTGCTGATGTTGAGTGTCGATCTACACAGTTAAGTGACGATCGATCGATGCTAGGGTTTGTCAGTCGATTGGTAGTGATCAGGTGTCAGTCAATACTATGTGCAGTTGTGTTTCCACGGGTCTCTTTTTTTGACCTGCAATAAATTAAAGACGTAAATCAGTAACAATGAAAATACAAATTAATCTAAAACTTACTAAATGGGTTGCCTCCCATCAAGCATTTGTTTATTGTCTATAGCTTGACATTTTCATGTTTTGGACTAGTATGGATTTAATGGAACACTTGTTGGAAAACAAGTATTCACATCTTCTTTACTCATCTTTAACCAGGAGCCTACAAAGCTTTTTGTGGCTTCTTCTCCTTTGGTTCTTTGCTCTTGCTGTCTCTGGATAATCTCATGTGTGTAATCCACTTTCAGCTGTAGCTCTTCCATACATTTGTTGATCCATCCAATGCTGTTGTTGAGAGGATAGTAGATTGCATCAATCTTCTTGTAGAACTCATCAACATCCTCTCTTGAGCTCTGTATATGTTAGCTGTCATCACTTCAGTTTGTTCTCTTCTGTAGATCTCAGGTGCTGACCGACATGGAAGTGTAAGTTGGGAACCAGGCAGCAGGAAACATTCATCATACTCTGGTAGATTGAGGTAGACCTTCTTATACCATGAGTCATCTCCAGAATGTCTGCTCTGCCTTTCTTGGAAACATTGATGATCTTTCCATATTATGCATGTGCATGCCCCATCTGATCTCTGACAACTCCAAACTCATCTGCTGGAAGAACATTTTCTGGTTGTTCAGATCTTCTGAATCTAAGAGGGTTAGCTGGTTTTTCTGTGTATAATCGTCCAAACTCTAGGAATGCAGGGGTGTCGATTGATGCCGAATATTTGGTGTCGATCGATGCCTCATATTCTGGAATTGCAGGATCGTTGATTGATGCCTCATATTTTGGAATTGCAGGATCGTCGATCGATGCTTCTGGTTTGGTGTCAATCGATGCATCTCCATCATCTTTGTACTCTGCGGCAGAATAAGAATAACAAATGCCACAAACTCTCGATCATCTTCTATCGCAATATAGGGTGTGTTTCCCTTGACCACTTGGAGAAGGTCATAGAAATCAGTCTCACTGATAAGTGACAGATATAGCATGTTTGTCTTCCTACCGCAACAGCTCCTACAGTAGCCATGAAGGCTCTCCAAGTAATAGAGAAGAATTCTACACTATCTGTATATCCATAACATGAAAATCTATTGGAACAAGGGCATTGTAGATTTATACCTGCATGTTTCTGACAACCCCTCCTAAATTTATCTTGGAGCAATCAACAAACGTGAATGAATCGCTAGCAGGTTATATCTCCAGAATCAGCTGCGCATCCATAGACCTGGGCATAATGGTGACCAAAGAACCCGTGTCGAGTTGTGACCTCCAATCATGCAAGGAATCACGAACTCCTCAGGATCACTATTCTTCATCAGTGTAATCCTATCCTTCAGCTTCTCTCTCATCTGATGGAACATACGCTCAGTGTCCTCGTCTGTGTCTTTGCTCTCTCTCTGCAAACATCCATAACCCGGTGGGCCCCATAAACTTCATCGAATGGAAAGTTCACATGATCCTCATCATCCTCTTGGTGAAACTATCCAGCTCTTTCTTATTAGCTTTTCTTCTTAGATGCTTAGGAACCTTGTTCTTATTCTCTTAGAAGCTTGTTCCTTTGTAGCATGTTTAATGATCATAGGCTCTGGTGCATCTTCATGTTGCTGTTCGGTGTCCCATGTAGTTTTTTTTTGATGACTTAGATGAGTTCTTTGAAGAATTCAGACATTCCAGATCAATATTCGGCAATCACACTCG
Source organism: Moricandia arvensis (assembly GCA_905132765.1). Classification (NCBI taxonomy): domain Eukaryota; kingdom Viridiplantae; phylum Streptophyta; class Magnoliopsida; order Brassicales; family Brassicaceae; genus Moricandia; species Moricandia arvensis. The sequence continues at coordinate 11,319 of CAJHQP010007385.1, forward strand.
GTAAGTAACCCCGTGGGTGTCAATCGATGAACATGTGTGGGTGTCGATTGATTCTTGCCGTTTTACAAGATCATATGGACTCAGCATGGGATGTCAATTGGTGCTCGGCCTCTGATGTTGATCGTCATCTGTATCGTATGTCGAACGATAGTCTGTCTTGGGTGTCGATCGACACCAATAAAACCACCAAAGGACATTGAAAGTCTCCTTCCTTGAGTTTCTCCTCCTTCACCACTTGCCAGAAATCATCATCTGCCAGTGCATTCATGTGGTGTTTCTGTTGAGCCTCTCCTTTTTCTTTAATCAGTGCTTCCTGGGTTCTCACAACTTCATTGGTCTGAACCATTTAAGTCTCTAACTTCTTCACATGGGTGCTGAGAGATTTGAACTTGTCATTCAGGTTGGTGTATACATCATCTATCTTCCCATTGAAATCAACATTCAACTTCTGTGTATCCTCAAAAACCTGATCAACTTACTCTCTATCTTGCCTCCTTGAGTTGCTGGTGGAAGATTCTGGTAAGAAGAAGATTCATAGTTCATGTTACTGTTGTTGTTGTTGCTGCAAGATCTCTTGTGTTGTGAATTCTGGTTGTAATTACCCCTCTGACCAGTGCCATAGGGAATTCATGTTTCCACTCTAATTCCCATATTTCTGAAAACTAGTACCGCTGATGCAGTTCACATTCTCATCAGTCGCCTTGTCACTAGCGGTATCAAAAGCCTCTACATCTTCTGTAAAACTCACTTGCTTCATCAAAAGCTTGTGAACACTTTCCAGCTTGACCTTAACTTCATTCATTTGTTCTTTACCAAGGGTGGCAGCCGATATCTTCCTCTCCAAATTAGTGTTCTTTGTCTTATTTCTAGATTTCAAGTTCTCATAAGTCTCACAGCCTCTTCTGGTTTCCTAGTGGTGAAATTCCCATCACTATTAGTGTCTAGAGCCATCTGGTAAACCACATCGATTCCTCTGAAGAATGTACTAAGTAAATGTACCCCATTGAATCTATGGTGTGGATAGTCTCTCCGATATGACTTGAATCTGATCCATGAGCTCTTGAATTATTCTGCAGGCTCTTGTGTAAATTTTGAAATTTTGTTCCTCAAGTCTTCATATCGTCAATCATCAAGGAAATTACACAAGAAGGCGTTCTTGATGTCTTCCTAGGATGTAAGAGATCCTGGTGATAATTGCTTAAGCCAATATGAAGCATCTCTGCAAGTGAGTACTTGAATATCTTACATAGAAGATAGTCCTTAGGGACTCCACTGAATTTGATAGAAGAAAATAAATCCTTGAACCTCTCAAGATGGTCCATCGGATGCTCATGTGGGTGACCATGATAAGGTGTCTCTCCCACGAGCGTAAAGTAAGCAGGCTTCACCACGAAATCGTTCCTCTGGAAAGTAAGAGGACAAATAGCTAATCTGTTGGCGTAGTATTAATCTGGGACGGTTGTCGCCAGCCAACGTTCTGGTGTGAGCAGCTTCCTCTGGTTCAGGGAGTACAGCCTACTGATCATCCAGTCTTTTTCCTGCTGCATTAGGCAGATGACCATCTTGGTCATGAAGGATTACGTTCTCATCCTCGTTAGTATAATAGTTACCACTATATTACTGTCTCGTGGGTTAGTGTCGATCGACAAAGGTGTACTACTGTCGATCTTTGCTCACTCACAAGTAGTATCAATCGACATAAGATATTGTTGTCGATCGATGTCGTGTGCCTCTCTTTGCGGATTGTGCGTTCTAGCAAACATGGTCTGAGAATAATAGCTCTTTTTCCTTGTTGCTTCTCATATTGCTGGGCATGCACTTGAAAGTCAAAGAAATTTATTTTGTAAGTAACAAAAATAGAAAGAAAAACGTAGAAGAAACCTATTAATCAAGTCTAATGGCGAATCCAATTGCTCCTCAGCAACGGGGCCAAATTTGATATCACTCAAATTACCCTATGAGAAACTTCACTCTCTAAAATAAGAGGATCAATTGTAGTACTTAGGGATGAATCCACATGGAGCATGGGCACATAATAGACTTATGAATATTAAGATTAAGCTAGCCAAGTAATTATAAAGCAGTAAACATGAAAGATTTATTGAGAACTAGTTTATAAACTTATGAGAATGAATAGCTAGATCTAGGGTTTCAGGTTATACTATTGCAATATGGATTTTAAGGGTGTGTCCGTAAACAATCCTAGAAACTCGAATACTAAAGCAAGATATTCAGCTATTGCTGTAAGTCTAATCAGATGGCTATGTATTTGGTCCAGCTGTCGATTTGCGAGCAAAGAACGAGTGTCAATCGATATTATGGTAAGAGTGTCAATCGATACTACCTTAGACAAGCATTATCGTTCTGATGGATATGTTCACTAAGTTGATCTAGACCAGCTCAACATAATTATTATTAGCTATATCCTACCGTCGTATTTATCTATATCCTAACTTCAGAGTTCTAGTTAGATACTCTTAGAACACAAGCAATGAGATCAATTTTGTTCAAGGATACCTATGGATTCACCCTAGGAGTTCTATGTTTAGCAATACATATAACCCATAGTAAACCCTAAATCTAACAAGGAAAAATAATCAGACATGATCAATCAAAGCATAACAAATATCTCAAAAGATTGCATAAATAGAACAAGGTTAAGAAACAATGGAGTTCGAATACAAATCTCTGAAGGAGTCTTGATCTTCTCTCCAAAACTACTAAAACACTAGAATATTGTGTTGTGGTAAAAAGAATAGAAAAGCGTCTCCTTAACCTAAGAGATGGAAAAGCACATAAATTATAGGTATTAGGTCGGCCAGGGGTAGTCTTGTAAATATGTGGGACTTCTGGATGGTCACGAACAAGTCGGCTCATTTACTCGCGTCATTGTCGATCGATACCAACAAGTTATTGTCAATCAACACACTTCCTAAATCTCGACTCTGACTTCTTATTCTTTAGAAGCTACTAGTTTCCTCGTCATTAAGCTCTAGAAAGCTCCATAATCTCCACATTGCCCCACAACATACCTGGATCTGAAAAAGACTCTAAAACTGACTCCAAACAAATATAGTAGTATCTAAAAGCACATTTACTATGGATGAAAACCAGTAAAATCCATAGTATATCATGTTGGTGTTATTTGGTATTTATAGACGAATCGCGTTTTTCATTTTCGATTGAGTGATTTACGAGAGTGTTGTCGTGGTAAAAGAGGTTGGCAATACTTTTAAGTCAAATTTTATCTTTTGTACCGGAAATGTTTTAAAATATGGAGTACATGGAATAAGACATTTTGAGATGCGGGAGTACACGATATACATATACGTACCCACTCCCCCCCCCCCCTTTAGAGAGAGGGACAGCTAAACTCGTCCCGCGATGAGTTGCCTAAGTACCCCTTTTGGGGAACAAGCCGTCTTGTAGTTTGGTGTGTGCGATTGCTTAGTGATAGTACTTCTTGAGGTGCATTGCATTCCAAGTTCTTGGTATTTTTGACGTTTTCCATATTTGGGATTTCAAATTCTCTTGGTCGGACCACCTTATGACTTTGTATGGTCCTTCCCATTTTTCTCCAATTTTGCCTGCGTTTCGTTCAGCAGTATTTTGGAAAACAATCCAAAAAGACTAGGGCAACCTTCTCTGAACCTGTGATTTTGTACGTTCGAGTTATAGTACTTCACAGAGGCTTGTTGATAGTTTTGGATTCGTATGAACGCTTGATCTCGGTTCTCATTAAGGAGGTTGAGATTTTCTAGAAGCATCATATTGGTCAAGTATTCTCGCTCCTGGAGTAATCTTCGTTGTAATCAGGGGAATTCAAGTTCTGCTGGAATTACACATTCCAATCCTTAGACAAGGGCGAAGGGAGTTTCTCTCGTTGCTCGTCTCGGAGTGGTCCGATGGGACCCTTTGAGTTCTTTGGCTCATCGCCCCTTTTTGCGTCTAAGCACTTTTTGAGTTCGTCTAAAATCGTTTTATTTATAGTTTTGGCTTGGCCGTTTCCTTGCGAATATCGAGGCATTGATTTAGTCAACCATAACTTCCATTTTTTCCAAAATGCTTCGAATCTCGTATAGATGAATTGGGATCTGTTGTCTGTTATGATATTATATGGGACTCCATGTCTGCAGATGATATTTTTCCTTACAAAACTTTTGAATTGTGTGTCCTTAATGCTTGCGTATGAATCTTCTTCTACCCACTTTGAGAAGAAATCCATTATAACTAGGAGGAACCGTTTTTGTTTTGATTTGTGCAACGGTCCAACAATGTCCATTGCCCAACGCATGAATGTATATAGTGCTGTAATTGACGAGAGAACCTCTGCGGGTTGATGAATCATCAGTGCGTGTCTCTAGCGTTTATCGCACTTTCGCGCAAAATTCTCGCAGTCTTTGACCATGGTCGGCCAGTAATAGCCATGGCGTTTTATTTTAACTGAAAGAGACCTTCCGCCAGAGTAGTTTCCGCTAGATCCAGTATTGACTTCTTCCATTATTTTTCTCGCTTTGCTTCCCTCGACACTCATGAGTGTTCTGGAGAGTCTCCATTTATTATAATGTTTCTGACGGCATGATTGTTTACTTTTTTGGGCCTACAATTTCCATTAAGAGTTTTCCGTCGTCAATATATACCCGGATCGTTTACAGCCATGGCTTATCAAAACCGAATTTGGGCCATACCGAGTTTTCTTCTGAAAGGAGATCGATTTCGTCGGCGACACCATCTTGCGCGTGTATTACATTATGACGCTTGGCAGTTCAATACTTGGGTGTTCAATGAATTCCAAGGAACCACTCGTTTGAGATATGGATCTGAGCTTGATGCTGCCAAGGCGTCGACCAGAACATTTTCCACGCGGGGTATTTTTGTGAGAGCAAATTGATCAAAGAGTTTGGCGAAATCCTGGATGAGGTTTAAGTATGAGTCCATCCTTTCGTCCCCTGATTTGTATTCCTGCTATATTGATTTGTGACAGGTTAAAGTAGGCATGAATGTTGCTTATTTTTGCGCACATGGGCTAATCTAGACCTGCGATAAGTGCTTGGTACTTCGGCCTCATTATTTTAAGCATTCAAAGGTAGTCGTAATGACTGCTCTAACACTTCTCCGGTTGACGATGTGAGACGATACCGATCCCTGAACCTTGTTTAGATGAAGATCCCTTGACATGAAGGATCAAGGTCGAGTTTGGTTCTTGGTCCGCCGTGCCTTCCATTGGGAGTTCAACCCGAAAGTCAGCGATAACTTGGGACTTTGCGCAAGTCCTTGTTCAATACTCGATCTCGTATTCGCTTAGCTCGACTGCCCATTATTTCGCTTATCTCCCCGACTCACTGGGGCTATGCAAAATCAACCGATGTGGGAGTGTGATGAGGATTACGATTTCGTGTTATTCGAAATAGGGTCTTAATTTCCAAGACGACATTACAACATAAAGTGCTAGTTTCTCCATCAGCGGATATAGCGTTTTGGCGACTGTCAAGATTTTACTTACGTAAAAATTTGGTTTTTACTCGCCACATTCTTCTCTGATGAGAATTCCACTTACAGCCGTCACTTATACCGCGATATATAGGAATAAGGTTTCTCCTTCGGCGAGTTTTGCAAGAACCGAGTGGTCAAATAATGCTTCAGCTATTGGAAAGCTTTATTGTACTCTTCGGACCATTCAAACCTTTTTTGTCCATTCAATGTGTCGTAGAAAGGTAGGTATTTATCCGTTGACCTTGAGATGAAGTGATTGAGTGCTGCGACTCTCATGGTTAGTCCCTGCACCTCTCGTTTAGTTTTCTGGGAGCCATCTCGATTAGCGGCATTGATCTGTTTTGGGTTGGTCTCGATCACTCGATATGTGATGAGGTATCCGAGAATTAACCTGACACCACGGCGAATCTCCATTTTTCCGGCTTCAGTTTTCATGTTATGCAAGTTTAGTCTCCCGAAACATTCTTGCAAATGGGCGATATGGTTGTGAACTTGAGAGATATTATGATCATATCATTGATGTAAACTTCCATAGTTTGTTTGAGCTGCTCAGAGAACATACGGTTTACGAGTCGTTGATAGTCACACCAATAGAATTTTGAGACCAAAAGGCATTACTTTGTAACAGTACGTGTCGCCATCTATGATGAATGCAATTTTATTGCAATCACCGGGGTTCATCATGATCTGATTATACACTGAGAAGGTGTCCATGAAGGAATGAAAGCTTGTTCTTTGCCGTTGCTTTTGACTAAGCGGTCGATGTGTTGTAAGGGGAAGCTGTCTTTTGGGCATACTTTATTGAGGCCAGTGAAATCGACGTAGACTCGCCACTTTCCGTTTTTCTTTTTGACAACCAGGGGGGCTAGCGAGCTAGTGGGGATATCTGACCTTCGTTATCTATCCTACTTTCATGAGTCTTTTGACTTCGTCGTTGATCGCTGTGGCATGTTCTGGTCCTAACTTTAGTCTGTTTTGTTTGACTGGTTTGAAAGTTGGGTCGACGTTGAGTTCATGACATGTTATGTTAATGTCGATACCTGGCATATCTTCCGCAGCCCAGGCGAATGTATCAAGTTTCTCTTTTAAACAAGTAACAAGCTTTGTTTTCAATGGTTCGCTGAGGTTATCGCCAATTTTGACACAACATTCAGGAAATATTTCTTCGAGACACACTGAAATTACTGGTTTGCAAGTTGGCTCGGGCTTTTCTTCTAAGGCCTCAGCTTTCCTTAATTGCCAAAATATTTTCGTTTCATCTTGTTCTCGGGCATTTTCGACAGAAGTCGATTTCTATTTCTTTTTTGAAAAAGTTTATGACGTTGAATTTTTTCATTTTAATTCCGGGACGAAACGGACTTGCGATACTTTCCAATTTTCCCAGATTGTTTCCATTCCGAGTGGAGTTGGAAACTTAATGCACAGGTGGTACGTTGACGGGATGGCTTGCATGGAATGTAGCCATGAAGTGCCCATGTTTACATTGTATGATGCTGGGCGGTCAATGACTAGAAATTCCATGATTTTTTTACACTCCTAGCTTTAGCCATAAGGTTAATTGAGTAGAGGATCATAGTAGCTTCCCCTGAGAATCTCACTTACGGGCTCAGACTTTCTGTGATTTTAGAGAGTTCGATTTTCATTCTCTCGATGGTGCTTTTGAAGATGATATCAGCCAAACTTCCTGAGTCGACTAATACTCTTGTGACATCGATATTTTGGATCCTCAACTTAATCAAAAGGAGATTTTGGCCTGCTCGGCCATTTCCCTATCCTTGAATGAGATGATGTCGCTGTTTGTTTGGTTAGTCATATCGCCTCTTGATCGTTTGGTTATTTCGAGTTAGAAAATCTGACCCCCCCCCCTTCCTCCTTCTAGTGCCAAACTGTTGGAACCGAAACTCAAATTGTCAATTTTCATAAATGAAGGAAAGCCAAGATTCTCGACTTCCCTGAGGATCTGGATTCCTTGTGGAAACACAAGAATACAAAAAAATAGAAAGATAACAAAGTAGCGTAAGAAATTACACATAGGCATTTTACTGATTAAGATGAAGAATAGTTTACATAGTTTCAACAAAAAAGGATGAACATAAATCCGTCAACAGTGGAGAACGACAGAACAAAGCAGTAAAAACAATAAGTATGGAACTTACTAGTCTAGCCACCTAAGTCCTAAGTTCTCCAAAGCTAACAGAGATTTCCTAATGTCTAAATTTCGGATCCATGCCTTCAGAGCTCGTGGTCGTTTAATTATAGTCTCACAAAGTCAGCTATTTTCCCTTAATCTCTCGGAATTCTAGTATACTTCTTCTCGCATATTTCCTTATCATCTCATCATTCTTGTTTATCTCAGAAAGTTTACATTTATCCGTTTTTTTTCATTTTCTTTATGGCTACGAGGTAAACCATCACTGCAATTTGGGTATGCTCTTATTTTAAACCGTACGTGGGTTTTCGTCATGTTTTAGGCATTTGGGTGGTTTTATGACTTAGCATTTTTACGATTAATCTTGGAGAAATCGTTGATTTTTCCGATATATGTTTTTTTTATCGTTAATTTTTACGAACTGAACTGAATAAACTTATTTAGTCGAGGATAAGATGGTGTTGAGTTAACCCGTACCATCGTGACACTTGAATTGAACTTTTACGAGTACACATATATTACTTGTTTTCTTCATAAAAACTAATCTCCGATTGAGACTAAACGAAAGACATTTTGAATGAGATTTAGTGGAGAACATGATGAGAATCCTGTGGGGGATTAAATCGTAACCAATTATTGTCACAACTAGTGACATAAATGTGACGTAAATAAATGATGTAACAGCCATGAAATAAATATGACTAAGTTTATTGTTGCGATTCAACAAATATAGACGTTCAGTTTATGACGAAAGAAAAATTAAATGTCAGTGGCTAATTACTAAGAACCAATGACAAAAAAAGACCAAAATGTACGTTGCGACTTTAAAATGTATCAAATACATTTTAGTTTTCTACTCATCTACTCAAATTTTATTCAGTTATAACTATTTATGTAAAATGACCAAAATTAATTACAACCATTATAAAACTATAACTAGATTTATTTTTTGTTTTAATTTTTTTGAGAAATTTAATTTTTATATTTCTATTTCTTGGCTTTGTATCTGTGTTTAATATTAATTATATTTAATTTATTTAAAATTTTGTAACTATATTAAATATGTCAAGTTGCATAATTTTTATATGCCATATGCATTTCAGAAACTATTTTAAACTTTATTTCTTAATTTTTCAACATAAAATATTTTTTTAGTACTTTACTAATTATAAAAATTATAATTTCTGGAAAAAAAATTAGGTTGTTTTTTATAAAAATATATAACAAACTATAGAAACTATTTTTTAATCATAATATATCTTTTGGTAGTATCTTATTACTTTTGAATTAGACAATAAATATTAATCAAAATCTATTTTATAAACAATAGCAACTTTAAGGCCATAGAAATTTATAAACAACTAACTATTAGATTTCTTAGTGAAATTGAGGCCTAAGACTTCCTTGGATTGTCCTAGACTTTAACATGTTGAATCACTTTTCAACATAAACTCATCAGCTTGTTTGTAATATAAATAATATTTATAAGAAATCGTTTTTTTAGTCTTAAATCATACTTATTGTTATTTATAAAAATCGGTTTTATCTATAATTATAGGTCGTCGACAATTTTTATTAGGATAGAGATAAGTGGTTTCCTATTAGTTTGCAATAAAAATAAAAATTGGTCTTTTCTCTAATATTCAAAGTTGTCCATAATTTTATTAGGACAGAGAGAAGTGAGTTCATATTTATTTGAAATCAAAGAGATGGTTATAAAATATACATATAAGCTTGAACAAATAGTTATTATTGGACATAACATTTATTCAATATTTCATGATCATGTTTTAATAGAATTGATTATTCAAATTACCCAGAAAATCGAACGAAGACCGAATTAAACCTTATTTTTTATACTAGCTCGATCTCAATTTTACTATCTTAACTGAACTAAAATCCAAAATAATCGAACCAAAACCAAATCAAAATTTTATAAAGACCCTAATGGCTCCTAAATTTCTAAAAACCAACAAATCAGAAAATAAAGTTGAATGCTGAGACCTAATAATGCATCTACATTTACTTGGTGACCCATATATTGTCCGTTTAAATTCTAATGAAAAAAACTGTTAACTAAAACCCAAAAAAACATGCCATTAATCTATGACCTCACGGCTGATCCAATAAATGATAAGCTTCTCGTATACTTTGTAATAGTATATAAAATTGAATAAATTATTTTTTATTCTACACCTAAATTATATTTTTATAAAATTAAATATATTTAATAAAATAGGCTATAAAAAATTTTACAATGGACAAATTTTATTCAACTTAAGATGTAATATATTCTATTAAAACATGATCATGACCTATTGATAAACGTTTGATCCAACTATTTACTACTTATGTATTACTCTTTTATATTAATAACACTAAATATTTTATATTATTGATAAGTGATTAAACATAAACATAGTTAAATAAAATACAAATACAAAAGTTATTTTTTCAGTAAAACATGATCATCACCTATTGATAAATGCTTGGTCCAAATATTTATTACACATGTATTACTCTTTTACATTAATAACACTAAATATTTTATATTATTAATAACTGATTAAACATAATTATAATTAAAAAAAACACAAATATAAAAATTATTTTTTCACTAAAACCGGATTATGACCTATTGATAAATGTTTGATCCAACTATTTATTATTCATGTATTACTGTTTTCTATCAATAACACTAAATCTTGTATGTTATTTATAAATGATTAAACATAAATATAACTAAAAAATATAAAAATTATATTTTTCACAAAAATTTAAAACAAAAAACATACCTGCTCTTATCTAATATTAAAATAAAATCCAATTAATATGTTCATCTTAAGCTTAAAAAAATCTAAGAACATTTTTATTGGTATAATTTATGAAAATTAATTTTAAAAGGCTAAAAATTAAAAGCAAAAAAGATTATCCTCTTTAAATGACATTGTATTGGTCTTAAGATGGGACGACATCGTTCTGAAATCATATCAACATCTTCATCGCTCATTTGAATTATTTTTCTGGATAGTTTTCTGGGCTTACTTAACCCTATAAACAAAAAATTACAATCGAGTGAAAATAAGTTTGGAAATTTGAATAGGTAACAAAGATAAAATTAGCAAACCCTTTCTAAGTTGCTGTAAACACTCTTTATGTAGAACAACCAGCTTAAGAAAGAGGATAAGATTAGTACTATATTGACAAATTAATATTTGAACTACATCAAATTTGGCGATGTTGTCGGAGAGCATTGTATTAGCCAGTATACGTAATTAAAGGATTCCGACTCAGTCTTCTTTCATTGTTTAATTACATAAAAATTTCTTTCTTGTGTCTTTCAGGTGCATACCCAGCAGTACCAGAAGCAACAAGAAAGCAAATCTCTTGGAACACTCGGATCATACACAACGTGAGCGAACATCATCGATCGACACCTTTACTTCGTCGATTGGCACTACTCGTGAACTAACAGCGATCGAAACTTCTGAAGCATTAATCGACACCGACCTGCGAACGACAAAAATGGCCGTAACTCTTGTACTAATCCGAGATGAGCATGGAGACATTCATGACCCCGATGTTCATCTGCGTAATGGAGCATGTCAGAGACTGGATATTCATGGGGATGTAATTCCTGACCCAGAAGAAGTTGCTAAAGTTTTAGGTGCAGCTAATTCTGAGGCTGATGGACCAAGAATGTTGGCTGATTACAACCGTCTAGATCAGTTCTACGCCAACTGATATGTTATTCGTCCTCCTACCTTTCAGAGGCACGAATGATTTTGAGTTGAAGCCTGCATACTTTACACTTGTGGGAAAAACACCTTATCATGAGCTCCCACATGAGCATCCGATGGACCATATGGAGCGGTTCCAAGATTAATTATCTGCTATCAAAGCAAATGAAGTTCCTTATAAATACCTTGTTTTTAAGCTATTTAAGTACTCACTTTTTTGAGATGATTCATATTGCCTTAAGCAGCTACACTAGGATCTCTTACATCTTGGACGGCCATCAAGAACGCATTCCTGCGTAATTTCTTTGATGATTCAAGATCTGAAGACTTTATAATGAAACCCTTGAAGGTTTGAATCCCTTGGTTGATCTTTGAGGGTCTATTTGGATGATCTCTTGGTGGTTACTAACACACACAAACTTTGTTTTTGATAGGTGGATTGATGGTTTGTGGAGCAAGGTCATTATGATGGTGATATTCTGTGAGGGATCTATGGATTGATCAATCACCTTTTTTGAAGTGCCAAATATCGTGAGATTTACTCCCACAAACAATGATCTATGGCAAAAGCCTTTCAGAGAATCAACTCCTAGGCAATCGATATTCAGATGATGAAAAATGGATTCATAGATCAAAAGAAGGTTTTTTAATGAAAAAGTGAATGTTTTGTTCATAAACAAAATAGAGTTGAATTAGAAAAAGAAAGAAACCGAAAACTCCTAAAATTAATAGAAGATGAGAAAAACTTAATTAAAACTTAAATTTTCATTAGGAAAAATTAATTAATTATTTTGGGCTGCTCCTTGACTCTATTTTCGTGGCTGGCTCATCAAAAAGATAGAATGTATCCTCAACTTGTGTATTGATCTTCTTTTGAACTAAGAAAGTCCTAGCTCGTCCATGAGTCTTATCCACATCTTTTCCATCTTGTTTTACATGTTTTTTCATAGCCAAAATAAGTTCATTATGCTCCATTCCAGCCTCTGGTTCATCTTCAATCTTTACATTCAGCCATCCCAGTTTATCCTTTATCGCATAGTCATCTGGCTCAACCATGGTTATATCATCCACTCCTCCTTTGAAAAGATTTGTCCTCAAATTTGTATCTCCTACATCGAAAGGAAAGAAGTAAGAAGCTAGAAAAATGATCAATAAAATAAGAATGAACACAAAATTAAGTACTTCCATTTCCTCAAGTACTTCCATCTCCAAATCTCAGTCTGATAAGTATGATCTCTACTCTTGTCCCTTGCACTCATTTGAGAGTGATCATGTTTATCCTGGACACTCCAAACATAGGCTATATCCAGAATTATCAGTGCAAGACATCCCTTGTTTCATATCAAAACCCAAACTTTCTTTTCCTCGATCATGCTGCAAACATTTCATACCTTAATGATGCATATCAAAGTAAGTTTTGTACACCAGAATGTTTCCAAGCCATGAAATTCCATGGATCATATCTAAAACGTGCCCAACTTGATCAGATACAGAACACAAAGGTTTAAGTTCAAAATCATAACCATTTAGCACATGTTTCACAGGTTTAGCAGGAATTTCAAAGAATGTGTTGTACACTAATATATCATCAAAGCTCAAGAAAACATCATTCTGCAAGCATGATCCCATAACAAACCAAGATTTATCAGTTTCAGAACATGAATGAACAGGTTTTAAAAACTTAATCATAAACAATTTTAGTTTCAACCCTAAGTGATTTCGGTTTCTGCAATGTTATAGGTTTGTTCAAAGCATAAGAAGATGCAAACAAATCATCAGTGAATAGTTCATGCCTAGACAAACTCATATCCAAGCCATTATCTTTAAAGCAAGCAAATGAATCACATGATTTTCTGAAACAGAAATCATGTTGTTGCAAAACAAGCTCTAATGTCTTTTCAGGGTGATCAAAGCTTTTGTTATCTTCCATAAATCGATCGAAACTCAAAATAAGACCATGATTGTTGTAAATACTACAAGAAAAACGTTTTTGATCCTGAAGTTTGTCTGGTTCAAGTTTCTTAAAATAATGAATCATGTTGTCAAAAACACAATTTGAAACACAAAATTATTTTACTTTGTCAAGACCAAAACGTTTTACATCACTGGAAATAACCATAACAAACAAATCAGGCGCAAAATTGACAATATCAAGATCCGTAAAGTGCTCTTGAGAGTCAGGAAACAAAGGTGTAGGAGTTGTTTCTATTCCCTAGTTGATCATTTGCTCCAACACTTCACTTTGTACCAAAGTTGATTGTAATATTCCTAGTGAGTGTTCTTCTGAAACCTGGACACTGAAACAAGGCTCCTCGGTTGAACCGGTTGAAGACAGGTTAGTTTATCACAAGATTTATTGATAACTAGTTCAGATTGAGGAGAGAAAAGAAAACAACCAAGTTTTGTGTCAGATTCTTTCCTACCTTAGTTGTTTATGTTCACATCTCTTAGATAACCTACTCTCTCTTGTTACAACACCTTGGACCTTCAACATTTGAAGAGGGATGCGACGTTGGTTTCCTTCCTGATTCCCATAATCTCTTGCTGGAGAAGCAGCATGTTGGTACAAGAGGTTGCCACCAGGATCTCTCACTACCTGTAATGACATCACAAACGCCTTCCTCAAAAAGTTTCTCTATGATACTGAAGCAAATATGGAGATCGAGATGGAATCTATGCTGAGATATATGGTAGAGAAAGAAGAAGAAGATGTATATGGAGAGATGAGCAGAGTAGAAGAAGCCGATATTAATGATCCGACTTCAGTATCGATTGACACAAAGACTTCAACGTCGACCGACGTTAAGACCTCAACATCGATCGACACTAACCCCTGTTGTTGATCGACACCATTCTTGGAGCTAGAGGAATTCGTGAAGCAATTGGATGAAGCACAACCTGAATATTTGGTTGAGGACTCGAAGCAGAAGCTTAATGACGATCAACACACTTCGAGAAGAGATCTTGAAACTTCACCAAAATCTAGCATCGATCGACACCCACCGGAGACAATCGATCGAGAGCCACCCAAATTCATCGATCGACACCCATTTGATGATATCGATCGACACCAATAGCTGGATGAACAATATTACGTGATTGAACCAGAACCAGTTAGGAAGAGTATGCACGAGTCTGAGATCTCACACCTTGCTGTCCCAGAACATCTACGACCACCTATCTGCATAGAAGAAGCTGCTGGTTTTCGCAAAAGAGTGAAGAGGGTACATGACTCCTTGGACCTTCAACATTTGAAGAGGGATGCAAGGTTGGTCTCTTTTCCTGATTTGTTACGATCTATTCCCATAATCTCTTGCTGGAGAAGCAGCATGTTGGTCCAAGAGGTTGCCACCAGGATCTCTCACTACCTCGAATGACATCACAAACGCCTTCCTCACAAACTTTCTCTATGATACTGAAGCAGATATGGAGATCGAGATGGAATCTATGCTGAGATATATGGTAGAGAAAAAAGAAGAAGATGGATATGGAGAGATGAGCAGAGTAGAAGAAGCCGATATTAGTGATCCGACTTCAGCATCGATTGACACTAAGACTTCAACGTCGACCGACGTTAAGACCTCAACATCGATCGACACTAACCCCTGTTGTCGATCGACACCATTCTTGGAGCTAGAGGAATTTGTTAAGCAATTTTATGAAGCACAACCTGAAGATTTGGGTCAGGACTCGGAGAAGAAGCTTAATGACGATCAACACACTTCAAGAAAAGATCTGGAAACTTCACCAAAATCTACCATCTATCGACACCCACCAAAGAGCATCGATCGACACCCACCCAACTTCATCGCTCGACACCCATTTGATGATATCGATCGACACCCATGGCTGGACGAACCATATTACGTGATTGAACCAGAACCAGTTGGGAAGAGTATGTGCGAGTCTGAGATCTCACACCTTGCTGTCCCAGAACATCTACGACCACCTTTCTTCACAGAATAAGCTGCTGGTTTTCGCAAAAGAGTGAAGAGGGTACATGATCCTGTGAATTTAGTGGTTCCCTGTGTTGTTTTAGAGGTCGAATTCCCTATTCCACCAGATAAAGTGTGCATACAGGTTCCTACATTGTGGTATTTGATGATAAGATGTATGTGGTAGCTTCTCAGAGAGGGATGAGATATAGAAGTGACGTCGACAAAGGCCCAACAGAAGCAGTATCGATCGACACCAGAACTGCAGTATCAAACCACACCACCATTGGAGCATCGATCGACCACAACACTAGAGCCTCGATCGACACCCGTCGCGTATCAGAGCAGAAAAAGTTTGAAGTGTGTCGAAATCTTTTTGATGGAGGCACCACGAGATCAGACAAGTCTGGGGGAAAGAAGAAGAGGAATTGGAAGAAGCGGAAAAGGACCAAGGACGGTCCTCAGTTATCATTGATTCCCCACTTCTAAGATTGTGTCAAGAAGTACAAAGTACGCAACAGATGCTTCTCGCAGCCATTTTCAAAGCTTCGAGCACTCCTTATTGCTGAGATGATAGACAAAGGAGAAGAGTCTATGGAGGCTTTCACAAAAAGGGTGATGAAGCTGAAGACATTGGACATTGGGAATTGTTTTGGAGCAAACCAATCTCATCAAAACTGAATCAAAACTCCAAAACGTCAAGCTAAAGACTATAAACAAGCGCTTAGTGGGAGGCAACCCACTGATTAGTAAGTTTTAATTAGTTTTTCATTATATTAGATTAATTTTGGATTTTATTTTATTATTGCAGGTTTTAAAAAAAACGAGGAAGATAGTCTGCATAGAGCATCGACCGACACTTGATCACTGTCAATCGACGGAGTAACCTAGCATCGATCAATCGTCACTTAACTGTGTCAATCGACGGTCACCATCATCAAGCATGTATATCGTTCTTCCTTGTTAAATTTGGTCCTTATGATTTATTTTATTCACCAATCTTAGAATATATAAACACTGGTAATAGTGTTGTTTAAGTCTGGGGAAGGTTTACTGATATTGTGTTTGATTTTGAGTTTTATTTTCTATACCTATTCTAAAAAAAGAGTAGAAACGTACAGGTGTACTATCGATCGATTTTGAAGAATCAACATCGATCGACCATGGAACATGACCATGGGTCGAGATCAACATCGTGACATCGATCGATAATGTTTTACAGAGTATGGTATTGAGTTTCTCTCTAAAGCTAATTACTTATGATTTGGTTTTTCCTAACCAATCCGGGACGGATTACACTAGGACAGTGTAATTTAATTCTGGGGAGGTTCGCTGATGCTATTTGAATTGTTTTGAGTCTTATTTACTATATCTATATAAGTTTTTCAAATTTTTATTGAGTTAAGAAGGGGACAATGATCAAGATTGATTATTGACTAACCACACTTTAGCACCATTCTTAGAAGGTTGTTTGCAGAGATTACTAGAGATATCATAGTAGATCATCATGCCACTATATCACACTTGCTTAGAAAGTTTGAAGGAACCGAAGCTGATTTCCAACACTAATCCTGACATTATTTGCTTTCTTTGGGGCTTGGTATACACTGGATCAGATTCCTTCTGCAAGTCTGTATGTACAAGTCATTGCACCTCTGGTTCCCTTCTCTCTCTCTTTTCAGCATTTAACTAAAAGCTTAAAAAATTGAGATAATTTCCCGAGATGAAGAGGGGTAGGTACATTAACGATGACTCCACTATTCTAATTCGGAGGAATGTTCACATATTGTTAGAAGTGAGGGGTCAGTGCATTACCGATGACCCCACTATTCGCCTACAACTTTGTCGAAAGAGCAAAAGAGAAAAGAAAAAAGAAAAAAAGAAAAAAAGAAAAGAAAAGAAAAAAAAAGAAAACAAGAAGAAAATCGAAAAGAAAATGGCATAATGTTTATGTTAAACAACATTGATCATTGGATTTGAGATCTAAAAAGATTCAGAGAAGAGAGAAAAGAGGGAAGAAAGGGTTTAGAGAAGACTTTGTGCCTGGTTTTCCGGAATTGCAGGGTAAGAGTCCATGTGTCCTTTGATCGATACTCCCAGGGTAAAGCTTGCACTTTTATTTTATCCAAAGAAATGAAATCAGTAGAGGAGTGAGTCAAACTAGTATTTGCTAAGTTGTTGGTCGAATGGATTTGGATGATATACTCTGATAGGGTATATAAAGTTTCTCTGTGATTGACTTGATACGATGTGGTTGCAACAAAGTAAGGTGACAGTTATACTTAGGCATTATGCGAGTTCTCGCTTTTCAAACCTCTTTCACAGACTGCCTTGTTTGCTTGAGGAAAGCAAAAAGTTAAGTCTGAGGGAGTTGATTGGGCCTGACATTTACCACTATTGCGCCATGATAACATCTATTATATGTGTTTAGAGTATGTTTTAGAGTATTTTCAGGTTCAGGTACATTCTAGAGAACTTTGGTTGATTCTAGAGCTTTTAGAGATGCAGAACTGGGCAGATGTGTCATATGTTTAGGTATGGATGGAGACCTTCCCACAGTGAGATTAAGATGATATTTTGACAGAAGATAGAGCTTTGAGTTAGCTTGAAAATTCCACCGGTTTGAGGTCAATCAGGAACCAATAGCCAAAGTTATGATCGATTTACTGGAGAGTGGTCTGTCTACCATGCAAGAGGAAGCTGTCGAGAAATGAATGAGTGTCGATCGATGGCGCAGCCTTAGTGTCGATCGACTGTGATCCCCGAAGACAGGTCCGACTTGTTTCAAGACCGACGAAAGCCCGGAAGCCATCATAAATTACCAGAATTCCCATGCACGACTTAAAATCCTATTTATGTGTTTCTATGCCATTGTTTAGGCAGCAAGCTTTATTATATCTATTGTTCTAGGGTTAGGAGAGAAGGGAGGAACTCCTTTGGTTCTTTATTTGATTTCTATTTTATATATATTTCATATATGATTTCTGTGACAAAGATCATGTCTGAGTATCCATCTACTAGGTTTAGGTTTTCTAGGGTTTTGATGGATTATCCAAACAATAGAATTGCTAGGGTGATTATTATATCTATCATTATAATTGTTCTTATTTCTTGCTTCTAGAGTAATTAACTAGAAACATGATCATAGGATAATAAGGCACACACGAGAGCATGGTCTATTACCTGATATAGTTCTATTGAGCTAGGTTGTTAGAAACAAATGAGAGTTGATCGAAGGAATCTAGTAAACATATCGATTATGTCTTAATACTTGAGTCAAGAGACCATCGATCGACGCAAGATTATTGCCATCGATTGACGGTCATTTCGTGTCAACAAGCGAGATCTGAGACATCGGACTTAGTCAATAGATTAGACTCGCAGCGAGAGCTGATCATATTTTCCATTAGATATTGAGTTCTAGGATTGATACCCTTAGCTTCTATTCTCTATAATCCACTTGCCTGAAACCCTAAGTCTAGCTATTTCGCATTATTGTTTACAACAACCAAGCAATCAACTTGCTACTTTATTCATTGCCTAATAAATTGTTTGCTTAACTTAACTGAAAATTCTATAGTCTATTGTGTGCCCACAATCCCTGTGGATTCGATCTCTAAATACTACAACTGAACCTCTTATTTGAGAGACTAAAAGTCACTCCTTAGGGTAATTTTAGTGATATCTTAAACTAAATAATAAAAAGAAAAATTATTTCGTTTGGCGAATTTGTAACAAGGGTGGGTGTTGAGGTGCCATCCCCTTGAGAGAGAAAACACACTTGTTATATATTAGAGAGGTTACTATCCGTTGTTTATCCATACTAGGTTTTTTTCCGCGATACGTGTGGATAATCTATTTATATTTTGTCTTACATACTTTTTAATTCTTTCTTTTTGCATTTTTATATTCAGATAGTCTATTTGTATATTTTCTAACATAATTTTTAATCCATTTTATGTCTATTATTATTACTATATTCACTTTTAAGTTTTAGTAGGAAGTATTTTTCTTTTTGCACATTTAGATCAAATTTTTACTATCCACATACAAATATAGTTACACCGGAAAAACGTAACTACTTACATAGTTTTTTCGTCATTTTTCAGATCTGCGTCGTGACAATAGATTATTTTATATGTCTATGCGTATGTGTAAACTTAAAATGCGGTCTACTTATCAATGCACATGTTAATTTTGCAATTGAACAAACTATCTTTTTTGTTAACGCAAACTTCCCTAGAAGTTTACGTCTTTACCTTTAAAAAGAAAAAAAATTAGGTAAACTTACTAAAAAATCTACTTAAAAGAGGTTAATTTTGAATTTGACTGAATTTTTTACTTTTCATAGCAAACTTCATCGGAATCTACATTCTGCAGAATGCTAGGGAAGTCTACAAAATGTTTTTTTGTTGCATTTGACCAAAACTTTGACTTTCTTATTGTAGTTTTGTGTTTGACTAAAATATTTAAAAAATAACCAAAAATTAATTAAATTGTAGAGTTCTTATGCAGTGTACTAATCTTAGGAAAAAATGTAGACTACATATGAGGTCTACTATTTTATTTTGGTAAATTGCAAACTAACCTGTCAGATCTGAGAGTAGACTTCATGTGAAGTCTACAAAGTCGTAGACGTTCGTTTCAATCTACTCTCGTAGAAAGTCAAAATTGGTCAATTGCAAAACTAACCTTTTAAAAAAAAAATTAAAAATGTAGACTAGATATGAAGTCTATTTTGAAAGTCAAGGATGAATTCTGGTCAATTGTAAATAATAACATTTTTAAAGTGTATACTGAAAAAGAAGTCTACTAGTATAAAAAACATTTTTTTTTCAAATATCGAAAGTAACCAAGAATTTCACAATTGCAAAAACTAACTCGAAAGCACGTCTACATTTTCATAGATTAAATATTGAGTTTGCGTAAGAAAATTTATTAAAAGTGAATTTTTATATTATTCATTAAGTTTATCAAGATTGTTTTTGTTTGACCATGTGCGTTAGTTAATCTTAATGGTCTTGAATGATTTTCAAAGGATAATATATTATAACTACGAAACTATCAAATTTTTATTTTAACTATGTTTTAGCTAATAAGTGTAGACGTCTTTGTAAATTTACAAATGTAGATTACATTTAAGTCTACGTTAAATTTTTTTATTAAAAGTGCATTTATGTATTATTCATAATATTTTTCACGAGTTAATTGTTTTTATAGTGTCAGTGTGTGTGTTAATAAATCTTAATGGTCTTGAATGCATTTCAAAAATTAATGTGTCATAATAATGGAACTAAAAATTTTCTTGTTTGATTAGGTTGTCAACTAATAATTGTAGACTTACTTAGAAGTTTGCTTATACATTTTTATTGTTTGGAGTATACGCTTGAGACATATTGCAAAGTTTTTGTGATTTTTTATTCAAAATTCTTGGAAATTTTGTATAGATTTGTTTTCTTCCCACATGTGTGTTTGTTATTTTTTAGCCTATCGTGATTTTAACTTTTTGGTTGATTAGAGTATATGTGAAAAAAAATGATATCCAACAAAAAAATGATAATATCATACAAGTGAAACACAACAACTAAAATGAATACACTGTTTACAGATTATGGATCAAATTGTAACGACCCGCCCCAAAAAGGCCCGTTAGGTTTACAGGAAACCCCCGGTAAGCTACTATTTTAAACAGATGTACCTCATTATTTTATTCAGAAAAATCCCTAAATGTGAGATCTCTGCAGAAACTGAGTCATCACTGACATCTGAGGCCGTACCGTCGCAACCACCACCGGTAGAGAGCAGATCCGTCGTTTGAACCGCTGCAAAAAGTCAAAGTTAAAACGGATTTGAGTTTTGTGTAGGCGTTTAGTAAATTGACGATATCTCGTTAACAACTTGTTATTTTGA
>CAJHQP010007386.1:0-32543 GCA_905132765.1 Moricandia arvensis
GAAATCTAATGGGAAAAGAAGCACAGCATCAGATCATCATGAACCAGCTTATAAAAGCCATGCAGACCATGTGTGATCAGATGACCAAGCTGGAACAGTCTTGTTTTGCACGACCAGAAGGAAGACATGGACTTGGAAATACACCAGCTGGATATGTGGAACCAAAGCCACCAGACCCTTCACTAATCATCCCACATCAAACTTCTAAAACTCAAAGCCATATAGTTCATTCTTATTCTGATTATGGATCTGCTAAGAAAACTAAACTTTATACATTTTCAGGAAGAAGAAACTACCTGGAGTGGGAGAGAAACCTAGAGGAGTGGTTCTACTACAACAACATCCTGAAGACAGATAGGTTAGCTTATGCTATTGACCAGCTCAGAGATGTTGCTTTCAAATGGTGGATACAAGAACAAGATGAAAGATGGGTTTACAGGGAACCAGCTATCACCACTTGGAGAGATCTTAAGGGAAGCATGAGAGAGGAATTTGTACCCGAGTTTACCAATTCTCAAATTAGGGAAAAATACCCCAGAAGGTATCCAACTCGTGGTTCCCAAGAGGCAAGAAGAGTAGTACCACCAGAAGGTCAAAGAGACATGCTTACACAAGTAAACTCTCAGCCAAAACAGAGACAAAAATCTACCTATTGTCGAATCCAAAAGGATGGCGTGATAATGACCATGGATAAGAAGAAAGTTCTCAGACAAAGCACATTGTGCAAAATAGATAGAGAACCAGAACAAGCAAGTTTTCAAGCAAAGGCTAAGGTAAGTCCTACAATTGATCAATTGGTTTATAATTCATCTATCACTGGTATGATGCACTTGTCTTTGTCAAAAGGTTTTGTAACAGGACTTAAGGATTCCATGGAAGAAGAGAAAACAGGCGCAATCCATGTGAAGGAGCAGATGAGAGTTCAAGACACAAAGCAGTCCATGTTGCTTAAAGAAGCAAAACCAGTCCTACAAGTATCCAACCACGGTAAGTGTCCAACACCACCTTTAGATGTTAGTACTGACGTGTGTGATCTTGATATAGGGATCGTGAATGAAAGCTATATGCTTACTGAAGTTCCAAGGAAGGAACCAGACCATAAGCTCAGCAATAATCCACCTCACAAGTGGAAACCAAAATTTGAACATTGTCATGTTCAAGTGCCAAGTCTTAAGGTATGTTTCACATTAGACCATAATTTTATTATTAACTCCATGACAAGATTAATGCACTTGTCTTGTCCAAGAGTATGTGAAATAGTTTCAGGAACCAGGGAGTACACTGCCCCAATGAAAGAGGCGCCAACCATGGTGTTAATTGGTGCTAGGCAAGTACAAAGAATTGCTGACCCAAGGCAATTCAAGGCCAGCCTAAGCAAGGTAAATGTCTCTAATTTTGAAACGTCCATATCACTTTATAAAGCAGACATCATGCACTTGTCTTTGCCAGAAAGTTTTGATCCAGGTATAAAACAAGAAGAAGGACAACCAAACCGATATCAAGAGTTGCAAAGAAGGCAGCCAACAAAAACAATTGTCCAAAGAAGAAAATCATTCTTCAACTTGTGGAAGCTATCCAAGTAAGTCTGGAAATTCCAAATTATGTTTATCAGTTTCCAAACACAGATATAATGCACTTTCTTTTTGGCCAGAATGTTAAGATCAATGCAGGTTGCAAAGAAGAAAGCTTCAAAGAGATCCTACCGGATCATCTTTTGTTGCTTGGAGAATCAACTCCAAGAAAGACCAGAAACGTGGCCATCAAAACCTTGAAGAAACATCCAATCCAGATGAGAGTCATTAGCCATAAAAATAGCAGAGGCGTGATCCTTTCACACCTTTTCAAAGAAGACCCACCAGATGCACCATGCATCACCAAACAAAATTTTTATCAAGGTAAGGTTCTAGACTCTCAAAGAAGAATGAAACCTAACTTGCTCTATCTTGGTGCAGATTGTATAGTTTCGAGGTCGAAACTCCTTCAAGGGGGAGGGTATGATGAGGACATCAAATCAGCATCAAACCTGGAGGAAGAAATCAGGAGAAAGTCACTAGAGAACATGAAACCGAAGCAAGCTAAGAAGCCAACCATGACATAGGTGCACTTAAAACGCCATATCTTTTCAAACCAGGAGGGTTTTAACCACGAGGACAATTTTCATGGACTCTATACTCAAGAAGGAGTCCAGCCCATTTTGAAGCGGACCAAAATATTTAATGGCCTAGGAGTTATGGATTTTACAAAACGGAGGTTCCCCAGCCCATTCATCCGCGAGTACTTGACATTGGAAGAGGATCCAAGCCCAATGAAGAAGCGAACTGACCCAAAACCCATCTTAGGATTCAAGATGGATTTCTCAGATTTCCAGGAAGCCCAAGATCACGATATTTGGCCCCGGAAATTAGGAGTTATGCTCATTTTCCCAAAACTGGCCAAACCGAGCAGTTTATGGAAAGATTGGACGATCTTTCGGTTTGATCATCTACCAGCCACTCAATTCCGACCAGAAGACTTTCTGATCAAACCAAGACTTCCAGAAGACTATTCCAACCAATCAGGAGTCCATTCCATAATATTACCATGCACCAGAGATCATAGGATCAGGAGGATCCTCATTAACCTCTACTTGCCTTATTTGGAGTCTTGGCAATTAAAACTCCAACAGCTTTTTTTCCTTGAGCTTGTGCACGACATAAAGACATTCCAAGCCATCCAGAAGGTCCCAAGAAAGCTCTCATATCCCCTTAAACCGTCCAGATTCAAGGCCTATCAAGTTTATTACTTGGAGCCAAAAATCAGCAAGATTCTCACCATAAAGCCTCCAACGGCTAGATTTTTATTCCTTTTGATTTGTTTCCTTTCTTTTTGTTTTAGAACGTTAGGAACCCTGTCTCTGAGCATTATATAAGCTCTCTCTATTCCTACATTGTAAAGCACACCCACGAATTATTAAGTAAAGTATTTGTTTTCTTTTGCCTTTGCAAAGAAACCCTTATCAAGCCTTGATTGTGTGTGAGAAGCAGCAGCCAAGCAACCGACTTATCAAGCTTCAGTCCATTGAAGTTTGTGGCGTCATTCACTCCATCATCATCCATCTCCATCCACTGTTCTCTTGAGTTGGTTATACGACCAAGCAAGGTGAATCCATCCTCCACTTCCTTCCATAGTCCATCCATCAAGATCGGTAAGTTGGTTATACGACCATTTGCTTGTCTTCCATCTTCCATTCTATCAAGGCTCATTCTGTGCCTACATCATGTCTCCAGCCCAATCCGCATCACAATACCCTACCACTTCAGTGCTCTCATTGCATCCCATCCAGACTCCTTGATCTGGTGATCCATTCAGGTACATGAGGAGACGGTTCACCATGTTCCAGTGATGTTCCCTTGGTCCTTGCATGTGTTGACTTACCTGGTTCATAGCAAAGCATATATCAGGTCGTGTGATAGTTAGATAGATCAACTTACCAACAAGCTTTCTATAAAGCTTGGCATCCTGGAATGGTGGACTGTCTTTTATCTCCCCCTCACGAGGAACTTTGTATCCATCCTCCAAAGGTGTCTTGAATGTCTTCCCTCCTTGTATACCTGCATCTTTCAAGAGATCAAGTGTATATTTCCTTTGAGACAAGAACAAACCTTCCTTGGACCTACATATCTCTATTCCAAGAAAGTATTTCATCTCTCCTAAGTCTTTGATTTCAAACACAGACTTCAAGTAATCTTTGGTGAGTTGAATACCTTCTTTGTCACTTCCAGTGATGATGATATCATCAACATACACTAGAAGAACAATGATACCTGATGGAGTGGTGAGGGTGAAGAGAGTGTGGTCTAGCTCGGATTTCTTGAAGCCTCTTCCATTCAAGGTTTTGCTCAACTTGTTGTACCAAGCCCTTGGCGATTGTTTAAGGCCATAGATAGCTTTCTTCAGTCTAAGAACATTTCCTTCCTTGACCAACTGCTCCAACCCCGGTGGAGGATACATGTAGACCTCGTCTTCAAGTTCCCCTTGAAGAAATGCATTCTTCACATCCATCTGCCAAAGTCCCCATTTAAGGTTGACTGCTATTGAAAGAACTATCCTGATGGTGTGGAGTTTTGCAACTGGGGCAAACGTATCAAGATAGTCTTCACCATAGGTTTGGGTAAACCCTCTTGCTACTAACCGAGTCTTCTTTCTTTCTATCTTTCCATTTGCAAGATGCTTGATTGTGAAGATCCATCTACTAGACACTGCCTTCTTCCCTCTTGGTAATTCACTCTCATACCAAGTATCATTCTTGATCATTGCGGTTGCTTCAGATCCTACTGACTCTCTCCATTCTTTGTCCTTCATTGCTTCCTCATAAGACCGAGGAATGTAGCTATCATCCAGATTCATCATGAAGACACAGTGTTCTTCAGGATAGTGGGCAAGAGAGCAGGAAACTTGAACAGGATGCTCTACTGCCTGAGCATTATAATACACTCTAGTGTTCACCCAATTGGTTGGTGGATTCCTGATCCTAGTGCTCCTCCTTAGTTGTTGTTCAACAGCCGGTTGATCTTGGTTCTGACCTCCATCTTGAACTGACCCTTCTTCCTCCTCGTTCACCATTTCTTCCTCTTGTTCCACACTTTGATCATGAGAACCAGAGTCCTCTCCAACTTCTGGTTGATCTTCTGGTTCATTTCCCCCCTCATGGTCGAAGTGAGGAGCTTGTTCTTCTTCATTGTTGGGGGGACCTTGTGGTTGTCCTCCTCCAGTCTTAGGATCCTGGGAGAGATTGATCCCAAGACTCTCTAGTATGATCCTCAAGTTAGCTGCTTTGTCAGATGCAAGGTCCTTTAACTCTGCCTGGTTCTTTTCTTCATAATACCCCCTTTCTTCAATGAACTTCACTTCCCTTGATACCAGAACTCTTATGGTTATAGGATCATAGCACTTATAACCTTTCTGAGTCGGTGAGTACCCTATAAACATCCCCTTAGTGCTCTTTGCCTCCAGTTTGTTTCTCAACTCTCCCGGTCTTAGAACAAAACATAGGCAACCAAAGACCCGAAGGTGATCCAAGGTTGGTCTATGTTTGTTCAAGACTTCAAATGGAGACTGGTTGTCCAGGATCCTCGTTGGTGTTCTGTTGATGAGATAACAAGCTGTAGACACTGCATCACTCCAAAACCTCTTGGGAACATTTGCTTGAAACATCATGGACCGAGTAACCTCCATAAGGTGCCTGTTCTTCCTCTCGGCTACTCCATTCTGTTGAGGGGTATAGGGGCAACTTGTCTGGTGGAGTATGCCATGTTGAGATAGATGATGTTTGAATGCGTGGCTGGTATACTCCCCTCCATTATCTGATCTAAAAATTTTCAACTTGGCATTAAACTGGTTAGTCACATAGTTCTGAAAATTTCTAAATGCATCAAGCACCCTATCTTTAGATGGGATCAAGGTTATCCAGGTGTATTTAGACTTCTCATATATGAATGTTACAAAATACTTGTGATTCTCCCTAGACAAACACGGTGCAGTCCAAACATCAGAGTGAATCAGATCAAAGCAATGTTCATAGATGGTTGTGGATTTATGAAAAACAGTCTTACAATGCTTGCCTAAAATACAAGCTTCACAATCATTATTTTCAAACACAACACCTGGAACCATTAAGTTTAAAGCTTTAACATGAGGATGTCCTAGTCTAGCATGCCACAAAGCATTCTTATTCAAAGCAGAAACAGGAACAGAAGTAAACGAGCAATTATGATCAGGCACAGAACTAAGTTCTTCAAGCATATAAAGATCTCCTTTGGTTACTCCTTGCCCGATCAACCGTTTGCTCTCAATATCCTGAAACTTCACATCGTTAGGACTAAAGATAACTTTGCAATGCATATCAGTGGTACACTTCTTGACAGAAAGTAAATTTGAAGTAAACTCAGGCATATAGAACGCTTTAGATTCTTTGTCAAACAGTTTCAACTTGCCTACACCTCTTATTGGTATCCTATCTCCATTAGCAATCATTACATGTCCATGCGCAGGTTCAATGTCTCTAATAAGACTAGTATCACTGATCATATGATGAGATGCACCTGAATCTACTATCAAAGGTTTAGACATGTTATGAGCAGTGTGAGATTGACCAAGAATCCTAGAATGGGTGTAGGCAATATCAGTTTTAGTAGTACTAGCAATCCTATATGCTCCAAATGAGTACCCACTAATATTACCAAGATTGTTACCATTATCCTTGAGCATTTTGATGAGAGCATCCATCTCAGATCGGCGGATGAACTCATGCTCATTGGGTCGTGGTTGATGGGCAGTATAGGTCACCAACGCCTTGCTCTCACCACCTTCACGCCCTTCTGCTTCATTGGCCCGGTTAGAGGTTCCTGCCCCAGTTTGATCACTTGTGCCATAAGTGACATTTGCACGAGCCTCCCTTTCCTTCATGAACTTGGCCGGCTTGAGGTGAGGATGGAGAATCCAGCATTGGCTCTTCTTGTGTCCATGCCTCTTGCAATGATCACAGTTTCTCCCAAACCTCCTTTCTTCATAGTTTCCAGTGAACCTCCGGTCTTCATACTTGTGAGCTTTGTTTGCTTGAGGCACCTCGGCTTGATTTGCCAGAGTTAGCTCCCCCTTCCCTCCAAAGAGCCCCAACAATCCTTGCTCCTTCTGGATCTGAGCACAAACGTCTTCAAGAGTTGGGAGTTTCTCGGATCTAAGGATGTGCTTAATGATATCGTTGTAGGTAGTATTGAGAGTAAGCAATAGGCCAAAGACCTTTTCTTGCTCACGTCTCTCATTAAGCTCATCCGGATCAGTTGTACTAGGCCTCAGCATCTCAAGTTCTGACCACAAAGCTCTAAACTTTCCCAAGTGTTTGGTAAACTCCATGTCTTCTTGAGCTAAGTTGTTGATAGCTCTCTTGATCTCAAACACCCAGGTGAGGTTTGAGATGTTTCCATACACCTTTTGAAGTGTATCCCATAGATCCTTAGCTTTCTCACAGTAGCTGTAGGCTTCTAAGATCGATGGATCCAGTGAGCTCTGGAGAATGGATATCACCAGGTTGTCCTCCTGGATCCACTTCACTTCATCGCAAACCACCACCTCTTTGTCGCCTTCACGAGTAATGAGTTTTGGAGCTTCACTCTCAAGGATGTGACTCCAAAGACCCTTACTTCCCACGGCTGTCTTCACCACACGAGACCAAAGAAGGTAGTTTCCTACCTTGAGGGTAACCGGAATGACAGTAGTCTTCGTATTCTCCATTCCCGGAACAAAAGGTTGAGACTTTGAACTTTAGAGAACAAAAGGATGAAACTTTGTATGAACGAACTCAAACAAACCCAGATTCTGTTAGAATTCATGAGTGTTTGTCTCATGTCAAGAGAGTATTCAGTCAACTTGTGACTGAATTCCCTTCTACCAACAACAAGAACTCACAACTACAAGGAAGAGACAATCAACTTGTGATTGAATCCTCTCAGCAAAACACTCTACATACCATCTGAATCTAACAAGATAAAGTGGCTGCGAGATTGATACAACAACTAGAATTAAACTATCTCTAGTATGAATCTATCCTTGTGAAGTAACACAACACTTATAGTTTGTGTACTTAAGACTTAAAAAGAGATAGAATCAGTAAGCTAGAGTAAGAGAAGATTAATTAAGAGTTTAGAGGTGATTTTAGAGTAGAATGGGCAAGCAATGATCTGCCATTAGGCAGATCCTAAATCGTGTATCACAACCTCTCTACATTGTGAAGAACTTGAAGAACATTTAGTAAAGAGATGGAGATACAAGAATTTTGTATAAGCTTGTCTCTTATTTCTTGCTTAATTCAGAATCAAGTTACAACATATATATAGAGTTTAAACTTGCATGAAAGGGGACAAGGAGACAAGAAGACAAGGTAAAAATGAAAGGAATAGTAATAACCACTCCCAACAACTCCAATTTGAATTTGAACTTGTAGATCCACATTTGAACATCAAATCTCCTTCTAGAAGCTCTCTTAGGCGTGCTCAGGTTGAGCTGAGAAAGCCTCTCAGCTTCCTTGCCTTCCAAGCCACTCTAGATCAAATCACTCTTGCTTGAGCGGGCAGCAGAACACCTGCAACTTGTAACTGGTGTAACTTCCAAACCATAACTCCTTTTGGACTGATTCCAATTCGCCGCGAGACCTTGATGAGTATAGAATGTAGGGAAATTGGTTTCATGATCAAATTCTTCATGGTTAGGAATTTACACCCCTTTTCCTGAGACATGCCAGTGTGAACTCCATCACTAGCATTTTCTTCTTCATTCTAATACTCCCCCTCAAGCTTGACCATAGGGGATCCTTGGGCAAGCTTGGAACCTTGAAGAAGCTCCCTCATTAAAAACCTTAGCAAGAAAACCTCATGGGACAAAACTTTCTAAGGGAAAAAGAGTGGACTTCTACAAAGCCTAGGGATTGGCCAATGAGTTCTATGTGTCTTAGAACCAGTGTGGTTGGACACATAGACTCTGGATCAAGGCCTTTCTTAAGCAGCAAGTATGAACTCCATAACTTGCGCACATCATTTCTTGGATCATCTCTTCTACAAGCTGGTTCGTTGTCTCCCTCTTTCTTGTGACTTCTTGCCATCTTCAAGGAGAGTTATGGTCTCTTTCTTGTGACTTCTTGCCATCTTCAAGGAGAGTTATGGTCTACCAGCTTCTGCTATAGAGAACTCCAAGTACCTTCTACATAATGCATAAACACTTGCATCAATTCTCAAGGCATAAACCAATCAATTCATATTTATAGATTGAAATGGTTACTCCCCTTGCATATGGTTGGTATGAATGGTGAGGAGTGTCTCTTGGACACTTGAATCCTCCAAATTATCTGAGGTGAGGAAATGGACGACTTGGACCTTCAGGATAGCTCACCATTACCCCTCCTCAAGCATGATCCGGAGAGAATAAGTGAAGGATCAAGCTTGGAAGTGAGCACATTGAGTATTGAAACCAGGAGCGCATCACCCCTACAGCTGCGCTTAAGTCAACCGGTTCCTCCCTTAGTCTTTTCTCCACTGCCTCTTGTAAGTCTTTTGAACCAGGAGCTCAACACCCAAACAGGCTGCGCTTCTTCAACCGGTTTCACACACAAAACATCTCTCCATGGTCAGGAATGTACATCATGTGTAGGCTCTGAATGACACAGGAATATACATCATGTGTAGGCTCTGATCAGCATGGACAATGTCCTTATTCTTTGTCTTGGACTGGTGATGAACAAAGACAACACTTGTGTACCTGAAACACCACTCAAACTCCAGCAAGAATTAGACCTCACACACTAGGATCAGACCTTGATAACTCACCAATTCTGATCCCAATGATTTAAGAAAAGTAACCAGTGAATAAGTGAATGAGTAACAAGAGAGTGAGAGAATGAGTAACCAGAGTATTAGTAGAATGATCTATGGCATGGTCCATGATCAAACTGGGAGAGAACCAGTCACATCTGAGCTGATCCATCAACTTCACCCAAAAGGTCTCCATTGGTTCTAACTTCAGTATGCGCTTGCACCTCCAGGCAATAGACTCCTTCTGTCAAGCTGATCCATCGCTTTCCACCAGACTCTTCACACCAGGTTCTTCAAGCTGGGGCAATCGGTTCTAACTTCAGATATGTTCTGTGCCCATACATTTAACTTCATGTCTCAATGAGACTATGATCGTATCAGTCATTTGAATCTGTGAACTTAGAACATCAAAGACAAAATCAGTGGTGGAACTTCCTAGTGAGGGCACACTCACGCTTGTGGAAGTTCCAAGAGTGCCAAAGGAGAGTGAATGATCATTGTAAAATGAAAGAGATTAATAACTAGAAATTGAGTATTAAGTAACCAAAGTGTATTAGATGTAACCAAGAGTATAGTGGATGATTGTGAGATGGAGAGTATAAGCGGAGGTATCTTCAGTCCATGACCTTCAAGGTTCTATGGCTGAGCAAAACATCAAACCACAGCTCTAAGGCGTTCATGGTTGATCACCAATTCTGGAGAGGCAATGACTTCTCAACCAGTCTTTCATTACATGGATGCAAGGCCATGTTCCTTTCAAGGGATTCCTGCAACCTTAACAACAAAAATAACTCATTAAGAGATTAGATCACACAAAGGTGATTTCTGGAGGAAAGAACAAGGGTTGAATGGAACACAATTCTTTGTCCATCAACCAAGTTCAAAGGCCATAAATGCCAAGAGAAGAAAACCTTTTCACAAAGAAATCTTGCAAAGTAATTTAAAGCAATTTCCTAAGGAATTAAATCCTTTTACAATGGTTCTAATAAACCAAGAATTCATCAAGAACTTATCAAAAATAATTTTAAAGTACTTTTCCAGAATTTTAAAAAATACTTTCCACAACCTTTTCATAAGAAAAATCAATTTCCAAAATATTTTCAAGAGTATTCAAACTCAAAACAATCTTTTAATCACTCTCCCTCCCTCAAGCATATATTTGTACAGACTTAATAGCCCAAGCTTATTAAGAGAAACAAGAGGAGAGGAATAAAAGAGTTTGAAATCACAATGCAAAACATTTTTCAGAATTCAAAATCCTTTCAAAGAACGCACATATCTTTGAAATCGATTTTTTTCAAGTGTTTTTCAAGACACAAGTTTAATCTTTTCTCCCTCCCTCAAGCTGTTATGAACAGACTTTATTCTTTCATCCAAAAGCTTAAACAATGAGGAGATCAAGGGGAGAGTCATTGATTTAAAAAAAACTTTTAAAGACTTGCATCTTGAGTAAACACTTAGATTTTGAAATTTTGAAATCATAACTCATCTAAACTCTCTACTGTCCAAGTTTTGAATCCTAGCCACATAGCTCCTCAAAACTAATTTGAGTCAGAGAGAGAGAGAGTTTTAGATGAAGAAACAGACACAAAAGAAGTGAGTTCATCCCAAAAAGAGCAACAAGGCTCTAATACCATGTTAGAATTCATGAGTGTTTGTCTCATGTCAAGAGAGTATTCAGTCAACTTGTGACTGAATTCCCTTCTACCAACAACAAGAACTCACAACTACAAGGAAGAGACAATCAACTTTTGATTGAATCCTCTCAGCAAAACACTCTACATACCATCTGAATCTAACAAGATAAAGTGGCTGCGAGATTGATACAACAACTAGAATTAAACTATCTCTAGTATGAATCTATCCTTGTGAAGTAACACAACACTTATAGTTTGTGTACTTAAGACTTAAAAAGAGATAGAATCAGTAAGCTAGAGTAAGAGAAGATTAATTAAGAGTTTAGAGGTGATTTTAGAGTAGAATGGGCAAGCAATGATCTGCCATTAGGCAGATCCTAAATCGTGTATCACAACCTCTCTACATTGTGAAGAACTTGAAGAACATTTAGTAAAGAGATGGAGATACAAGAATTTTGTATAAGCTTGTCTCTTATTTCTTGCTTAATTCAGAATCAAGTTACAACATATATATAGAGTTTAAACTTGCATGAAAGGGGACAAGGAGACAAGAAGACAAGGTAAAAATGAAAGGAATAGTAATAACCACTCCCAACAACTCCAATTTGAATTTGAACTTGTAGATCCACATTTGAACATCAAATCTCCTTCTAGAAGCTCTCTTAGGCGTGCTCAGGTTGAGCTGAGAAAGCCTCTCAGCTTCCTTGCCTTCCAAGCCACTCTAGATCAAATCACTCTTGCTTGAGCGGGCAGCAGAACACCTGCAACTTGTAACTGGTGTAACTTCCAAACCATAACTCCTTTTGGACTGATTCCAATTCGCCGCGAGACCTTGATGAGTATAGAATGTAGGGAAATTGGTTTCATGATCAAATTCTTCATGGTTAGGAATTTACACCCCTTTTCCTGAGACATGCCAGTGTGAACTCCATCACTAGCATTTTCTTCTTCATTCTAATAGATTCAAGTGAACCTGGCTCTGATACCATGAAATCTAGAGTAGAATCTGAGTAGAATAAGAAAGGAAGAAGAGATTTAGAGGATTCGAGACTAAAGAAAGAGACTTTAAGAGATTTGGATCTAAGAACCCATTTTGGATGAACCGAGAGACTAGAGAGACTAAGAGAAAAGAAATGAGTTGCTTGATTGATTAATGTTTGACAAGAGGGTTACAATATATAGAGGAAATCTTAGGGCAACATGGGGATAAGGTTTCAACGGATAGAAGACTAAGCGTGTGAAGTCAAGGCTCGTTTAGGCGCCTAATTCAAATACTTGGACGAGAAGCTTCACACGCGAGATGCCAAAGGAATCTTGACCAGATGCTCTTCCTTTCTTAGCCACATGAGCCAGCCTGTCCACTGCTCTTCCTTTGGTCTTCCTTATCCGCGAACCAAGCTTGAGCCGGGGTGGTAAATGGTAAATGTAACTTTGGTCGAGTTACATTTACCTCGGGTAACTTTCGACCAAGTTCACCCGGGTAACTTTTGTACGGCCTTGTACGGCCAACCTTGTACGGACATGTACGGACACCCCAAAACCAAACCTTCTCCATTCCTCTAATCTTTCTCTATCAAGTGAACCCCTCTTGTTCAACAATCAGGTTGTTGCAGGACAAGCTCTAATGTCTTTTCTTGGTGATCCAGGCTTTTGCTATGTTCCATAAACTTATCAAAACTCAAAACAAGGCTAGAACTGGTCACACTACCACATTGAAAACAATTTTGATCAGAGAGTATATCAGGTTCAAGTTTCTTAAAAGAATGAATCATGTTATCAAAACCAGTGTCTGAAACACAAAATTCTTTTACTCTTTCAAGACCAAAACGTTTTACATCACTAGAAGAGATCATAACAAAGAAATCAGGCACATAATTAACCATAAAAAGATCCTTACAGTGTTCTTGAGATTCCAAAGAGAATGACTTAGCATATGTTTCTGCTTCAGTGTTGTTTGGCTGCTCCAACTCTTCTTCTGGTGGTGAACTTTTTTGTGCTTCCTCTGCTGAATTTTCTTCTGAGACATGAGACAATAAAACTAGGCTACTCGGTTGTACCGGTTCCAGATAAGTTAGTTCATCACAGGTTTTATTGACAACAAGTTCAGATTGAGGAGAGAAAAGAGAAAACTCATTTTCTGTCTCAAGTTCTTTACTTACCTTAGATGGCTCTTTTAGCTTTTGGATAGCTGATTCCTTATTAGAACACAGTGGCTCACTGACTCTTGAGAGAGGACGTGGGTCTGGCCTTCTTTGCTTATGTGACTGAGACTTTCTTGGGTGATCATGATCATGGCAAGTTCTTGTCTCCTCTTTGGCATGTCTTAGTTGTTTTCTACTGTAGTTATCAGAAACAAAGTGTTTCTTCATGAAGTGTTTCAGCTCAAACCAGGATGCAACTTGTGCTTCTCCTGTTCTTCTTCTGGTAGTAACAAGCTGATCCCACCATTGAATGGCATCACCACAGAACTCTGTTGTAGCCAATCTAACCTTCTTCCTTTCTGAGTAGTTTTGGCCATCAAAAACAAGTTCCATTTGCTGTTCCCACTCCAAGTAGCCATCAGGGTCGTTTCTGCCACAGAAAGATGGTATCCTGCTCCTACTTTTTATCTTAGAATCCTTCTGAGCCTGAGAAACATTACCAAAGAAATCATCAGTATGTTTCTGTTGAAAAGGACCAGTCTTTTTCATTCTTTTCACTATCTCAGACATCATTGCTTCCATCTGCAATTCATTCCATGTCACAGTTGGTTCTTTCTTTCTTTTACTGACATCTCCAGCCATGGTTTCCTGTTACAATCTCAACAAGAAAAGTTAGCACAGATATGAATCACCGAAGCCTCACAATCTCTCAAGTGTTTCTCTCTTATTTATTTCTGTGAGATTTCTCTGTGAATCCAGTAGCTCAGCAACAAAAAAAGATCAAAACTTCAGAGAACAAACCCCAACCCAAAAACAGAAGAAAGAGATAGACAGATTGCAAGATTTTTGTTTGCAAGAGGCTTTACCACCAGGGCTGGATTTCTCCTCAGCCAGGCTGGATTTCTCCTCAGCCAAGTTGGATTTCTCTTCAACTTTTCTTTTGATTTTTTTTTTTTAGATCTGGTTGGCCCTCTTGCAGATTCAACAGATAGAAAGATAAGAGATTTCTGAGAAAATTGCAAAGAAAATTGCAGAGAAAATTGCAAAGAAAATTGCAGAGAACAGAAAACATATTCCCAAACAAAGAGAAGAAGTTGAAAAGTTATTGAATCAAACCAGAGATCAAGAGCCTTCAAATCTGCTCTGATACCACTTGATGGACCCCTTAGGACGAGATCCTTTGTCCCTGATTCTTTTGAAGGTTGATCTGATGGTTTGGATGATGGATGATGATGGATCTGATGGATAGAAGTCGAAATGGTTGATGAACTTCAGTGAGGATCTGTGGATTGATCAACACTTGTGTAGATGTGTCCTTGATCAAGAGAATGAACTCTGTTTTCGATCAAAGACAGGTTTTGCTTGCAGAGAATGAACTCCTAGCAGTTCGATGTTCAAAGATGAACAAAGGATTCACAGTTTCAGAAGTAGTTTTTGATAAAAAGTGAATGAATCTTATTCTGGTCGTGCATACCCTTATATAGGACTTACAAGTTGTAGAAATGAAAAGACAAAGTGTAGAAAAGACAAAGTGTAGAAATTAAGAAATTTAGAAACTAGGAATGTGGACTTGACTTTGGACCAGAATAAGTGTATTTCTGGAATGACTCTTGGCATGCCACGACCAAGACTTCTTTTTGACTCCTTCTTGGTATTCTTGCTGAGAATAGACTTGAAATGGATTGGAAAAAGGGCTGGTCGAATTTGGTTTGAAACAAACCCAATATGAATCTGTTATGAACTTCCCATGGGCTGCAACACTTCTTCTTGGGCCACTTGATCCAAAACAGCTTCAGATGGGTTCTTGGACTTGAATTTCGTGTCTGGCACATCAGCAAATGATAATGGATCTTTAACTTGGTTTTGAAGTTCTTTTGGGCTGAGAAAGGCAGATCAGAATCAGCAACAAGTTTGGGCCAAGCAGCCTCTCTTCCAGCTCCTGGATCAGTGTCACTCTCACTCAGCTCCTTTCTAGCTCCTGGTTCAGTGTCACTCTCAATCAGCTCCTTTCCAGCTCCTGATTCTGTGTCACTCTCATCCAGCTCGTCCATCGCTAAGTCACTCAACTCATCCAGCTGGTTCAGCTCATCCTTAGTAACTTCAGCTGGTTTCAGCTCGTCCAAGGTTGCATAGCTGATCAGGGTTACCAAGTCTCTTATTCTCTCATTAGTCTCCCAATCTCTCATATACTCTCACGAACCTCTTATTGACCTTAGGTAATAAAGAAGAGAAAGAAATGAAGAGGATGAGCTTACTTGGGAGGCAAGGCAATCCGTACAAGTGTACGGAATGACTTGAGACACAAGGGACTCATCCGTGACCTAGAAGGAACTTGAGAAGCAAGGAAAAGAAGAGTCACTCGCCAAGTTTGAATATTCAAACAGAGTGAACCGTTGGAAAGCAAGGAGACAAAGGAGAGGATTTATTTATAGTTAAAGTCACATGTGCTGAACCCTTCCACTTGCAACCAGACCGTTCAGCACCAGTCACTTTCACCCTCAGAACTGTGAGAATAGAGAGAAATGAAGATAATATGGTGTATGGATGATTCTGGTCGTAAGTAAACAAGAGAATGGTAGAGAGAATCAGTTTGTAGTCAAGAGAAGAGAATGAGTAAGATTAGTGAAGTATAAGTGAAGACCAAGGGAGATTGATGGAGAATGATAATAGGTCGTGTGAGACTGAGTATGAGAGTGTAAAGAAACCAGAGAGTAAGAGAATAGAGAGAATAAGTGAAGGAGAAACTTAATTCTCACTTAGTTTGCCTTAGGTTACAACCAGCCTTTAAATAGGCAAATGCTAACAATAAACAATGACTAAATATAGGTTCTATTAAACAAATAATTCTGTAAGGAAATGAGAAGCAGCCAAGGAGGATACAGACAAGGAATGGCACGTCCAAATGAGGAGAAATGGACAGGAGGAGAGATGGTGGTGCAGTCTCCCATTGATGATAGTGACAGGTCGACTACACTCTCTTATGCACATGTGATGTTCTTTCCTTAATATAAACTGAGTCCTTCTTTAGTAGAGGCCAAGGATGGCACATTCAGAGTTGGAGAGAATGTGACAGGTCTTGGTGTGGTCTCCATGGAGTGAAAGTGACAGCTGTCTTCAACCTCCAATGCACCACATGTGACCTTCTCACTCCAATTCAAACCAGCCTCTCTTATTTAAATTAAAACTGATTTTCTTGACTTAAGAGAGGCTGCCAACGTCTCATTTAGCCTTCCCACTCCTTTCTGCCTTGCAAGGTAGGTTAGGTCAGCTTGGTTACTTGTGGATCAAGTTTGTACGGACCAGCTTCATTTTCAAGTTTGCAAAGCATATTTTCTTCTATTCGCCTTGAATCCTCAATAACTTGTTTCCTTGGGCTATTCCT
This sequence comes from Moricandia arvensis, assembly GCA_905132765.1. Lineage (NCBI taxonomy): Eukaryota > Viridiplantae > Streptophyta > Magnoliopsida > Brassicales > Brassicaceae > Moricandia > Moricandia arvensis. The sequence continues at coordinate 16,499 of CAJHQP010007386.1, forward strand.
TCTTCATTCTAACAAGAACCTCGACCAGAGCATCTTTATTTTATTCATTTTCTTATGTCTGTTCAGTAGTGTACATAAGGCATCTTGCCTATTTAATTACTTGTATGCAGTTTACAGAAAAGTAAGGAATAGAACTCCTTCTCTATTCTCTCTTATTCTCTCGAGTAAACACTTCTCTCTCTCTCTCTCCTCTAGTTCTCGAATCAAATTCAGTTTTTCTCTTTTGTTCTTCATTCTGTTCTTAACAAAACTTACATGGTATCAGAGCCATTTGGCTCCTAAACCTATTTTTTCTTCCGCAAAACTACTCTATTCTCTTCACTCTTTCTTTTCAACCGATCAGTTCTTGAGTTTCTTGAAGAACATTCTTTTATCCAGTGGATAATAGCTCTGTTCTTGCGAGTTCTTTGACTGTTCTTCCTCCTTTTTCCTCGTTTTCTTGAGATATAGAGAGATTGCTTGTTCCTACTTGTTTTCTGTCTAAATTCTTATCCAGAAACCAAATATTTTCCAGATTTCTTTCAAAACCCTCAAGAACACCCTTTTACCCACTGGATAATAGCAACTCGAAATGGAGCAAAACAAGGCAGTGGTGATTCCAGTCACTCTTAAAGGAGTGAACTACCTTCTATGATCAAGATTGATCAAGAATGCCCTTGGTGGAAGAGGTTTATGGTCCCACATCACTACAAGTGAGGCGCCAAAACAAACCAGCCAAGGAGAAGATGGAAAGGAGATTGTGGTGGTATATGAAGGCAAATGGAGTCAAGAGGACTTTATGGTGCTGAATATCATTCAGAGCTCACTTGATGGTCCCATAATGGAGGCCTACTCTTACTGTGAAACCGCAAAGGATTTGTGGGATACACTACAGAAGGTATATGGTAACATATCTAACCTCAGTAGGGTCTTTGAAGTAAAGAAAGCTATCAACTGCTTGAACCAGGTAGACATAGACTTTAACCAACACTTTGGTAAGTTCAGAGCTCTCTGGGTAGAGCTGGAGATGTTGAGGCCGTGTACCACTGACCCTACTATCCTGAATGAGAGGCGTGAGCAAGACAAAGTGTTTGGTCTACTCCTCACTCTCAACCCAGCTTACAACGACCTCATTAAGCATATTCTGAGGGCTGATAAACTACCAAGTCTAGTAGAGGTGTGCTCTCAAATCCAGAAGGAACAAGGCTCAGTTGGTCTGTTTGGAGGAAAAGGAGAACTCAACTTAGCCAACAAGGCTGAGATAGTATCTGCAAACAAGGCCTTCTTCAAACCAGAAGATAGGAAGAAGTCAGTGACTTGTGATCATTGTAGGAAGGTCGGCCACATGAAGAACCAGTGTTGGATCCTTCACCCTCACCTCCTTCCTCCATCAAGATTCAACCAGGCTAGAGCACATGAGGCCATTCATCAGAATGTCCAGCCCACAATTCAGCCGATGCATCAACAGAATGAAGGGAGGGCCATGAACTCCACTGCTCCACATAGCTGGAACATCTACTCAGCTTAACCAGGAGGACTCTCTAATCCGCAAGTCAGACATTGAGGCTCTTATAAAAGCCCTCAATGCCAACTCTGGTAACATCAATAGTTATGTTCATAATGCTTTAAATACAATTCAGAACATATCTCAACCTGCTAGGCCATTGATCATAGATTCAGGGGCATCTCATCATATGATCAAAGATGCAAAACTGATTAGTAATGTTAAACCTGCTCTTGGAAATGTGATGATTGCAAATGGTGATAAGGTACCCATTGAGGGCATAGGGAATTTGAAATGGTTTGGTAGAGAGTCTGAAGCTTTATATATGCCTACATTTGCATCTAACTTGCTCTCAGTTAAGAAAACGACTTCTGATCTTAATTGTCATGTGATTTTTAGTCCTAATGAAGTTCATTTTCAGGATATTGAGACAAGTAAGATGATTGGAAAGGGTGTAAGCAAAGGAGACCTCTATTTGCTTGAAGACACCAAGCTTAAATCAGATTTACATTATGCTAGTTCTGCTTCTGTTTTAGATTCTAATGTATTATGGCATGCTAGATTAGGCCATCCTCATTCTCGTGCCTTAGGATTGATGTTTACTAATCTGTCTTTTAGGAATGATAGCTGTGAAGCTTGTATCCTTGGCAAACATTGCAAAATCGTTTTTACTAAATCAACCACTATTTATGAACACTGCTTTGATCTTGTTCACTCAGATGTCTGGACTGCACCATGTGTTTCTATAGAAAACCATAAATACTTTGTCACCTTTATAGATGAGAAATCAAAGTACACTTGGCTAACCTTAATCCAATCTAAAGATAGGGTGTTAGAAGCTTTTATAAACTTTCAGAGCTATGTCACTAATCATTTCAATGCCAAGATAAAAAATTTTAGGTCAGACAATGGTGGTGAATACACAAGCCATGCATTCAAAAACAATCTAGTCAGACATGGAATCATTCATCAAACCAGCTGCCCATACACACCACAACAAAATGGAGTGGCAGAGAGGAAGAATCGACATCTTATAGAGGTTGCCAGAAGCATGATGTTCCACACAAATGTTCCAAAATGTTTTTGGGGTGATGCTGTGGTCTGAGCATGCTATCTAATAAACAGAATCCCTACAAGGGTCCTCCATGATGTCTCTCCCTTTGAGGTATTGAATAAAAAAAACCCTCTCTTGCTCATTTGCGTGTGTTTGGGTGCCTCTGTTTTGTTTTGATTCCAGAAGAGCAAAGAAAATAAACTTGAAGCCAAGAGTGTCAAAGCAATCTTCATTGGGTATTCAGTTAATCAGAAAGGGTACAAGTGCTATGTACCAGAAACTAGGAGGGTTATGGTCTCAAGGGATGTCAAATTTGTGGAGTCAAAGGGGTATTATGGTGAGAAGAGCTGGGAGAATCTGGAGGATCTTTCACACGCCCCATCATATAGAGCAACTAACCTGAGAATCATCCTGGAGAGTCTTGGGATTAACCAGCCTTTGGCAAGGGAAGAGCCAAGAGAACACTCTACCCAAGCGGCTGATCCAGTTGAAGATGGTATCCATGTTGATCATGAAGGGGGGAACCAACCAGAACCAGAAGAAACAATGCAACAAGAAGGTTCTGAAAGTCATGATCAACAAGATCCAGAGGAAGTCCAAGCACAACCAAAAGAAGTGCAAGTGCAACAGCTAAGAAGGAGAACTAGGATTAGACATGATCCAGAAACCTGGAAGAACAAAAGGGTGTACTTTAATGCCAATGCAGTAGCTCATCCCACTCAGGCAGTTTGTTCCTTGGCCCAATATCCAGAAGAGCACCAAGTCTTCATAAGTAATGTAGATCAAGAATACATCCCAAGGACTTATGAAGAAGCAATGGCAGATGATGAGTGGAGAGCATCTGTGGAGGATGAGATCAATGCCATGATCAAGAATGATACTTGGTTTGAAACTGAGCTCCCAAGAGGCAAGAAAGCTGTAACTAGCCGCCTACTCTACACCATCAAGTATCTAGCTAATGGGAAACCAGAAAGGAAGAAGACAAGGCTGGTAGCAAGAGGATTCACCCAAACTTATGGAGAAGATTACTTGGATACTTTTGCCCCAGTAGCAAAGCTTCATACCATCAGGATCATACTCTCACTTGCAACCAACTTGGAGTGGGATTTGTGGCAAGTGGATGTGAAGAATGCCTTTCTTCAAGGTGAACTAGAAGATGAAGTCTACATGCGCCCTCCTCCTGGTTTAGAAGACATGGTCAAACCAGGAAATGTGTTGAGACTCAAGAAGGCTATCTATGGACTTAAGCAATCACCTAGAGCTTGGTACCATAAGCTTAGCACCACTCTTAATGGAAAAGGGTTTAGTCGATCAGAGGCAGATCATACCCTATTCACTCTCACCAGCCAACAAGGTATAGTAGTCATCCTTGTGTATGTTGATGATATCATCATCACAGGGAGTGAAAAAGAAGGTATACAAACCACTAAAGCTTACTTGAAATCTGTATTTGATATTAAGGATTTGGGTGAGCTAAAGTACTTTCTTGGAATAGAAGTATGCCGATCTAAAGAGGGGCTCTTCTTATCCCAAAGAAAGTGTTGAAATAAGTGAGTACATGAATAAGAAGAGATCTGAATAAGGATCATTTACATAGTCCTGTGATATAGTCGACTACATGCCTCAACTACACTGAGATATAGTTGACTACATGCCTCAACTATATTGCTCCTGGCCGTTGAAGACAAGCTAGAACACATTATTTTACTCTTTTCTTTCTTGTTTTGCCTTGCTTATTTATGTGGTTGTAAGTTATTCAGTTAAAGATAAGGAATCAGAAAAACCCATCTATGTTGGAATGAACAAACAAATCTGGAGTTGATGAAGAGACCAAGCAAATGAGGAGCAAGCAAATCAAGCATCTGGAACAAGCAGATTTGAATCTGTCCGTACAGTCTTGCTCCACAAGCAACTCTTCTTGCCCTAACTTACCTCGCAAGGCAAGAAATGAGTTGGAGAGACTTAATATGGACGTTGGGAGCCTCCAGAAGTAAAGGGAATCAAGTTTGAATGGAATTACTCAGTTCTGGTTTGATTTGGACAAGTAGAAGTCACATGGGTGCTTTGGAGAAGCAGCTGGACCTGTCACTATCACACCAAGCTGAATGTGCCTCTTCCTCCAGTCACTATCTCTTCCTCTGGACGTGCCAGTTTGTCCATGCCACAGCCTGATCCACACCAGTCTGCCCCAGCCAGTTCTGAACCTGCTCTGATCTCATTTTCTCTTCAAATTAGTTATTTAAGTTTTAATGTTTTATTAGTAGTTTATTGTGCTTTTAATATCTTGTAACTTGGCTATAAAGCCCCCACATGTAACCCACGAAATTCCTAAGGAGAATTGAGCCTCCTCCTTCATTATTCTCTCTGGTTCATACACTCTCATATTCTCTCTAAAGTCTCATACTCTCTCATACTCAGAAACTTTCCATAATCTCTCATACTCTATGAAGTGATAAGTTAACTCTTTCCTTCAACAAATCTCTGGTTACTTTATTCTTTTAATCTCTTATTCTCACAAACTCTCAAATACTCTCACTCATTATTTCGTCCATCCTTCATGGTCTCTGGTGTATACTAAACCAGAAGATCACAAACACTCTCCATAATCCCATCATTCTCACTTAAACTCTCAAAAACACTCTCTCTTTGATTCTCAGTCTTTCTTGTCCAAACTAAACCAGAAGCTATTCTCTTCACCAAAATCATTCTCCAGTTCATTCTCACCATTTTCTCTCTATTCTCACATGGTATCAGAGCTACAAGCTCCTGAAAACCTTTCTTACTTCCGCAAATGAATCTCTGTTCAAGTTTCTCTTTAAAATCTGCTTGGTTACATCCTTTTATCCTCTGGTCCAAAGGTCTTCCAGGAGGGAAGAACCTCACCAGAACTCAAGATAGAGGAGTATCTCATTCTCTGGAACTCAAGAAAGCTTCAACTCAGTTCAGCAAGCTTCATCAAAGGCCAGTTTCAAATCCAATCTCCTGCAAAACCAGTAGGAACATTCTTTTGTCCACTGGTCCAAAACTCTACAAGATGGAGAAAACAAATGAAGTGGCGACCCCAGAGACTTCCAAGGGTCCAAAGAAGATACCAAAACACCTCCTCTTGTCCAAAATGCTGAAGAAAACCCATGGAGAAAATAATTTTTGGAGCAAGGTCACTGAAGAAGCTTCAAAGCTTGGCTGTTCAAACTATTCTCTAGGAAACAAAGCTGAAGCTCTTTATTTGATCCCCAAAACCCACGACCAGCAAGAGGACATGAGGTGTTTGAAGTGTGTACCTGACCTGAAGGAAGGAATCAGTAAGAAGAGGTGTTGGATATACAATCTACACCTCAAACAATTTCAGTTTCACTAAGCCCCCATGGGCTGGAGGTTCAAGAAACCAGCTCAGGTTCTTGATAAGCTGTGCCTCCTTAAAATAAAGAGCAAGAAGCCCATGTGTTCAGAGCCTACAGAAGTACATTCCTGACCATGGAGAGATTGCCCACTACCCAACAACACTTTGGACACTGATTGTGTTCATTAACTCCCAAGATGGTAGAGAGGAAGATTGGTACTGTGGAGAGATTGCTCAAGAGGTCTTACCTGAAGCCAAGAGGGTGAACAGGAGGTTCCTCAAGAGAGAAAGGCCACAATTCAAGCCAAGAGGGCTGTGGTCTCAAGGTGTTGGCTGTCATTGGCTCTCAACTTCAAGCTTGGCCATATACTCTCATTCTCTGGTCAAGCTTGAGGAGGGGTGTTAATGAGAAGCCAATGACCCATTGTTGAAGCTGAAGCAAAGGAAAAAGTGGAGTTGACCTGGGATATACTTGGCTGAGCAAAGAGAAGGCAGTTCATTCAAATGATGGCAGCTGAATCTTTGCAAAGTCGCCCTTCCAAGTCTGTTCTACAAGTGACTTTGCAAGGCCATTATTAATATGGATGAAATGAGGGATTCAAGTGCAAGCCAAGAGGGAAGACACTCCTCATTATCATCCCAAATACATGTTGGCTTGATCTCAACCCACTAAGAAGGCAAGAATCCAGAAGCAAGGGGGAGACAAGCTGTGAAATAAGAAGAAGGTTCAAGAGGAACCATTTGAAGTGTGAAGCAAGGAAAGGGCGTGCTTTACTTTCCAATAAAGATGCCCAAAAGAAAACTGGATTGCTTGTACTCTTTTTCCCTATAATTAGGTTTTTAATAAGGCAAGTAATCTCAGTTCCAAGCTTGCCCAATGACTCCTATGGTCAAGCTTGAGGGGGAGTGTTGGAATGAACAAACAAATCTGGAGTTGATGAAGAGACCAAGCAAATGAGGAGCAAGCAAATCAAGCATCTGGAACAAGCAGATTTGAATCTGTCCGTACAGTCTTGCTCCACAAGCAACTCTTCTTGCCCTAACTTACCTTGCAAGGCAAGAAATGAGTTGGAGAGACTTAATATGGACGTTGGGAGCCTCCAGAAGTAAAGGGAATCAAGTTTGAATGGAATTACTCAGTTCTGGTTTGATTTGGACAAGTAGAAGTCACATGGGTGCTTTGGAGAAGCAGCTGGACCTGTCACTATCACACCAAGCTGAATGTGCCTCTTCCTCCAGTCACTATCTCTTCCTCTGGACGTGCCAGTTTGTCCATGCCACAGCCTGATCCACACCAGTCTGCCCCAGCCAGTTCTGAACCTGCTCTGATCTCATTTTCTCTTCAAATTAGTTATTTAAGTTTTAATGTTTTATTAGTAGTTTATTGTGCTTTTAATATCTTGTAACTTGGCTATAAAGCCCCCACATGTAACCCACGAAATTCCTAAGGAGAATTGAGCCTCCTCCTTCATTATTCTCTCTGGTTCATACACTCTCATATTCTCTCTAAAGTCTCATACTCTCTCATACTCAGAAACTTTCCATAATCTCTCATACTCTATGAAGTGATAAGTTAACTCTTTCCTTCAACAAATCTCTGGTTACTTTATTCTCTTAATCTCTTATTCTCACAAACTCTCAAATACTCTCACTCATTATTTCGTCCATCCTTCATGGTCTCTGGTGTATACTAAACCAGAAGATCACAAACACTCTCCATAATCCCATCATTCTCACTTAAACTCTCAAAAACACTCTCTCTTTGATTCTCAGTCTTTCTTGTCCAAACTAAACCAGAAGCTATTCTCTTCACCAAAATCATTCTCCAGTTCATTCTCACCATTTTCTCTCTATTCTCACACTCTATTCTCTCTATTCTCTCTCATCCAGAAACAATATTCTCACTCTCTCTCTTAACTTTTTTCGAATCAAACACACTCTTTCTCTCCTATTCTTGAGTGTTCTTCACTCTGTTCTTCATAAAACTTTCATTGTATCAGAGCCTGGTTGGTCAAAAAGGAGGGTGAGAGTGATTTCTTTTTCGAAAATCTGGGTTTGTGTTCTTCATTGAACAGTAAAGGTTGAAACTTTCTCAAGATTCAAGGAAAGTTTGAAGTTTGAAGCTTTCTTTCACTAGATCTAAAGTATTTTCTGGTTGATTCACCTCAAAGTCTCAACCTTTCCTGGATTTGAACTCAAGTGTTCTTCAGCTTCATAAAGACTCAAGCTTTTCCAGATCTGGGTTTTCTTTTTCGAAAATCTGGTCTCTCTTGAGAGTTCTTGGTGTTCTTGAGTGCGTTTGGCGTTCTGGGTTTGGTCAATAATTTCTGATGAAGACAACCAATCTCAATGGTGGAATCTGGATCTGGTCCAGATGGGTAAAGGCAGCTTTGGGAAGCTGTTTCCTGTGGAGAAGTCATGTAAAGGAGAAACCTTTAAGAGAAATGGCTAAAAAGGAAGGTCAGGCATGGAGTCTGAAGTATGAAGAAAGAGCTGTTCGAGAAATCAGTACAAGGGGTGAGATTGTAACAGCTTATAGGAGTAGATCCAATCTGAGAAGAGGAAAGGAAGAACTCCAGAAGATTGTTCAGCATACACATGAGATGTGTAAGAAGAACAAGAAACAAACTTTGATTTGGAATGGTGCAAGATGCAAGAAGGGAAGGCTGAGGAGACTTTCCATGACTTGGATCAGAAGGAAAAAGACTCAAAGGAAGAGTAGAAAGGCTGGTCAGTTAGAAGAAGATATGGAGGCCAAAATGGCCAAGAAAGCTGTGCAACAGATGATTAGAGGAGAGTGCTCTTACTCTGCCTACATGGGTAGATCAGTGGAGGAGAAAGTAGATATGAGACATCAGGAGACAACAGGAGCTGATGGTTTTGTTACCAGGAAGGAATGGGAAGGATACATAAAGGAGATTCAAGCCTTGGTCACTGCCAAGAAGCGCAGCAGACAGTCCAATGATAATGAAGAGATTACTAAGCCTATCATCATTGACTCTGGAGCAACACATCACATGATCAGTGATAGGAGCTTGATGAGTGACATTAAAGCCGCTACAGGAACTGTCAGGATAGCTAATGGTGATCAGATTCCAATAGAGGGGATAGGCAATCTGAAGCTGTTTGAAAAGGATTCAGCTGCTTTCTACCTACCTCGGTTCACTTCCAATCTGATATCTGTGAAGAGAGCAACTGTGGATCTTAATTGCCAAGTTGTATCAGGCCAAATCAAGTTGAATTTCAAGACTTGGAGTCTGGACAAGTCATTGGCCGAGGAGACAGCAGGAATGAGCTTTACCATCTCCAAACGAATAAGCCATCTAAACCCTTTGACTCTATTTGCTTAAGTAGTGCTACTGATAGGATTGATAGCACTATCTGGCATGCTAGATTGGGTCATCCTCATACTCGTGCAATTGAACTGATCTTACCTACTCTATCATTCAATCATTTGGAGTGTGAAGCTTGCATCTTAGGAAAGCATTGTAGGACTGTTTTCCCAACATCAGAGACTATATATGAGAACTGCTTTGATCTAGTACACTCTGATGTGTGGACATCTCCATGTGTGTCAAGAGACAATCAGAAGTATTTCGTGACTTTTATTGATGAGAAGTCTAAGTATACTTGGATCACATTGCTTCCATCTAAGGACAGAGTGTTAGATGCCTTTGTAAACTTCCAAGCATATGTTACTAAGCATTACAATGCTACTGTGAAGGTACTAAGGTCAGACAATGGTGGAGAATACACGAGTCATGCCTTCAAGAATCACTTGGCCAAGCATGGGATAGTGCATCAGACGAGTTGTCCTTACACACCACAGCAGAATGGAGTTGCTGAGAGGAAGAACAGGCATCTGATGGAGGTTGCTAGATCCATGATGTACCATGCTAATGTCCCTAGGCGGTTCTGGAGTGATGCAGTTCAGACTGCATGCTATCTCATTAACCGGATTCCAACCAAGATATTGAAGGACCTATCTCCATATGAAGTTCTGAACAAAACCAAACCATACATAGAGCATCTGAGAGTATTTGGATGCCTATGCTATGTCTTGGTCCCTGGAGAGCGGAGAAACAAGCTGGATGCAAAGAGTACTAAAGCAATGTTTATTGGTTACTCAGTAACTCAAAAGGGGTACAATGCTATGATCCAGCGACAAGGAGAGTATTGGTATCTAGAGATGTGAAGTTCATGGAGTCAAAGGGATATTATGAGGAGAACAAATGGGAAGACTCAGAAGAGATGCCTAAAGAACCAGAGGATAAGGCATTGAATCTGAAGATCTTATTGGAGAAGCTTGGGATAAACATGTTCCAAGATGAACGGATAAGAAAGAGCACTTCCCCATCTAATCAAGCTAGAGAAGCTGAAGGAAAAATTCCCCTTGATCATGAAGGGGGAGAAGAGTCTGAATCAGAAGTGCAGGATGAAAGATTGAATAGAAACAGAGAATAAACGGATAGAATAGAGTTTGAGAGAGACTAGAAGAGATTTGGAGACTAAAAGATTGAGACTTGGTTAAGAAACCATTTCGAGATGAAGAACACTAAGAACACTAGAGAGAAATAAGAGAGACTCGAAAATTGCTTGATTGATTAATGAGAGGAGTTACAAATATATAGGAGAGGAAGCAAGGGTTTACAGCGGATAAAAGATAAGGTTTAGGATAAGCTTTCTCGCCAAGCATGTGGAGTCAACCAGTCTTAGGCGCGCCTAATTCAAACTTGTGGCTGGAGTGCTTCACACGCGAGATTCCTTTGGCATCTTGACCAGATGCTCTTCCAGCACGAGCCAGCCTGTCCAACGCACGCCTAAGTCAAGCTTGATCCGCTTGGTAACTAGTTAGAGTAACTCTGGGTTGAGTTACTCTTACCCGGGTAACTTTTCTCATCCAAGGTAAACTTCTTCACCCACTTGTACGGACCACTTGTACGGCCTTGTACGGACCACTTGTACGGCCTTGTACGGACACCTCCAAACTTCCTCTCCATTCCATAAGTCTTTTCCAGCCTTCCTAATAGATCATAACTCCATCTCTTATTCGGTTTAACACTCCCCCTCAAGCTTGACCATGTGGAACAAGTCAAGCTTGGAATGTCATGAGATCTTCCTCATTAAAAACCTTGCCAAAGAAAACCCTCCTTAGGGATAAAACCTCAGCAAGGAAAAGAGTAAAGACCTCATAACAGGGGATTAGTTTCACCTAGTGAGATCAATGAGTCCCAACCTCTGATGGATGGACTCAAGTGTCTTCTGTCTCGGAGCCTTAGTAAACACATCAGCCAACTGGTCTTCACTTCGTGTATAGCAAGGTAAGATCACTCCTTGGACTATCATCTGTCTTACCTTGTGGCAGTCAACTTCAATGTGCTTGGTTCTCTCATGAAACACTGAGTTGGATGCAATGTGGATTGCGGCTTGATTGTCACAATGCATGGTCATTGGTGTGGCTTGATCAATCTCCAAGTGCTTTAGTATTCCCTTGATCCAGACTAACTCATTAGTCAGCTTCAACATGGCCCTATACTCAGCCTCAGCACTCGAGCATGATACCACTTTCTGCTTCTTGCTCTTCCAAGTAACCAAGTTCCCACCAATGAAAGTGCAATAGCCTTTTGTAGACTTCCGATCTGCTCGATCTCCTGCCCAATCCGCATCACAGTATCCTACCACCTCAGTGCTTTTGTTGCATCCCATCCCCACTCCTTGATCAGGTGAGCCATTCAGGTACATCAGAATCTGGTTAACCATGCTCCAATGATGTTCCTTTGGTCCTTGCATGTGTTGACTCACCTGGTTCACAGCAAAACATATATCAGGACGTGTAATGGTCAAGTAGATTAACTTACCAACAAGCTTTCTGTAAAGCTTGGCATCTTCAAACGGTTGACTATCTTCAATCTCCCCCTCACGTGGAATCTTATACCCATCTTCTAATGGAGTCTTGACACTCTTCCTCCAAGTCTACCTGCATCTTTCAAAAGATCAAGTGTATATTTTCTTTGAGAAAGGAATAAACCTTCCTTGGATCTACATATCTCAATCCCAAGGAAGTATTTCATTTCCCCAAGTCTTTAATCTCAAAAACCGACTTTAGAAAGTCCTTGGTTGATTGAATCCCAACCTTGTCACTTCCTGTGATGATGATATCATCAACATACACAAGAAGGACTACTATACCTGAGGAAGTGGTCAAGGTGAAGAGAGTGTGGTCGAGTTCAGTCTTCTTGAAACCCTTCCCATTGAGAGTTGTGCTCAAATTGGTGTACCATGCTCTAGGAGATTGCTTTAGACCATATATGTGTTGACATGAAGAAATAAAGAGCAAGAGAAGCAAGAGGATTTGAATTAGGCAATAAGAGGAGTTTACTTGGTTAACAAGACTGGCCGTACAACCTAAGTGTGACTTGCAAGCAAAGGAAGCCAAGAGTAAAGTATGGGCTGTTGAGATGAATAAGAGAAATAAAGCTTAGAGATGAAGACACAAAGATAAGGTAATCCGGATTGATCAAGAAAGTGACGGTTTGTACAGTTTAGGTCACATTCGAACTTGACCTAACCTAGGCAGCAAGCAAGTGATCTGCCTTGACCAAGATGCCTAAGAAGTCTTATTATATTGTTATTCTGGTCAGAAACATGGAAGAGAGACGTTGGGAAGGTTACAAGAAAAGATCACATGTTGGTTTGAATCTCCAAGGAGCTGTCACTTTCACCATGGCTGGAAGAGCCTTTGTCCCTTTGTGATCAGAAGACCAGAAGCTTTATTTATAATTTCGTGTTGTCCTTTATGTCTACTGACTTAGCTTATTTAAAGCATGTAACCAGGAACCATTTTATGCAAGGAAATCATATTCTCTCCTTCTCTCTCTCTCACTCACGAAATCCCTCACTCTCTCTCCTGTTCTTACTATTCTTCACATTTCCAGCAACAAACTCTTTCTTAATCTCATTTAAACACTCACTAAATTACTAAAAATCACATGGTATCAGAGCTGTATGCTCTTGAGACCTAAATCTCCCTACTCTCTTTACTTACTTCCACAAATTCTCTGAGTTTCATTTCTATTTTTGGCAAAGTTCATCTTGTTCTTCAGCTGTTCATCATTTCCAGCTCCAGAAATTGCCAAAAATGGAAAAGATGATTTCGACCAAGAAAATGAAGGAGAATCTCATTCCAGTGACCCTAGAGGGTCCTAACTATCTTTTATGGTCAAGAGTGGCCAGAGTTACCTTGGGAAGTCATGGACTTTGGGACAGCCATATCATGGAGTCTGAAACTTCAAAGAGGATGGCTCAAAAGGATAGTCAGGCTACTTGCCTAAAGCATGAAGACAAGTGGGTTCAAGAGGAACAGTAAACACTTGGAATTATACACAGCTCTCTGTCTGAACAGATCTTGGAGGATCATTATCACATCAGAATCGCCAAGAATCTATGGGAGAAGCTTCAAAATATTTATGGGAATCTATGGGAGAGTCTTCAAGCTGTCTATGAGCAAGACAAAGTTTTCAGTCTTCTCCTAAACTTGGATTTACCCTGCAAAAGTCTGATAAGTCATATTATTCAAGAAAGGAAGCTGCCAAGTTCCCAAGGAAGCCAGCCGAGTACATTTGAGCTCAAGGAGTTTGAGTATCAAGTGATTGAAGGAAGAACCATGTATTCAGCATTCTGTGGTGATTCTAATGAAGGAGGAACGTGGAGGAGTATGGCAGGGACGACCAATTCTGATGGTCCAGTGACCAGAAGAGACTTTGATGCCTTTATAAAAGCTGCCAAGGCCCTTATCTCACCCAAGGAGGTTGGTAATTATTCTCCTGACTCTAAACCCATTATTATAGATTCAGGAGCTAGCCATCACATGATTAGTGATAGGAACCTGGTTAGTAATATCAAACCTGCCTCAGGGAATGTGATTATAGCAAATGGTGATAAGGTTAAGATAGAAGGGATAGGGAACCTTAGGTTGTTTGATAAAGAATCAACTGCCTTGTATATGCCTCAGTTTACATCAAATTTGCTATCAGTGAAAAGAGCAACCGTTGATCTGAATTGTCAAGTTGTCTTTAGACCTGATGAGGTTGAGTTTCAAGACTTGAAGACAGGGCAGGTTATGTTAGAATTGTGAAAATATGAGGAGAATAGTTGAGTTTATGTGAGATTTGGGTGAAGAACAATGAAGAACAGAGTAAGAACAAGAGAGTTAGTTTCTGCACACTTTAGAGAGAGAGGAGAGAGAGAGTGACGAATTTGGAGATTAAGAGAGAGAAGGGAGATTATTCTCCTTGCTTACATTCATTCTGATATGTTACATTATATAGAAATACAAGAAACAAAATGAAACAATAAAATAATGACTCTGGACCACATGGATAGTGACAGGTCATGAACAGCTATATTCCTTAGAGAGACATGTGACTCTCTCCATTTGAATTCAAACTGGTCTAACAATGCTCCAAAGGTCTCCTTGCCTTCTTCTAGTCAGAGTACACGAAATATCTCCTTAACTTTCCTCCCAAGGCAAGTTAGGTCAAGTTAGATACCTTGTAGAGCAAGACTGTACAGACTAACTTCCACCTCAAGTATCCAGAGCATTTCTTCTCTTTGTCTCTTTTATTTCTCTTTGGTTCTTCATCTCAATACTCCCCCTCAAGCTTGAACATAGGGACTGGTCAAGCTTGGAAACATGAAGAACTTCCCTCATTAAAACCTTAGTGTGCAAAACCCAGTGGGACAACAAAAAAACCACACTAAGGAAAAAGAGTAGAAGCCTTCATGTTAGGAGAGTCAGTGAGAAGTGAGGTCTATGAGTCCTAACTTAGAGTGGACGAACTCACAGACTTTGGTGCTTGCTGCCTTTGTGAAGATATCAGCTAGCTGATCTTCACTTCTTGTGTAACAAGGTAAGATGATTTGCTTCTCCACAGCTTGTCTAACCTTGTGGCAGTCTACTTCAATGTGTTTGGTCCTTTCATGGAAGACTGAGTTGCTGGCAATGTGAATAGCAGCTTGATTGTCACAATGCATTGTGATTGGTGATGTAGTCTCAATCCCCAAGTCCCCAAGCAATCCCTTGATCCATATCAACTCATTGGTGAGCTTCCTCATAGCTCTATACTCTGCCTCAGCACTAGAACATGATACAACCTTCTGCTTCTTGCTCTTCCAAGTCACCAAGTTGCCTCCAATGAATGTGCAATAACCAGTAGTTGATTTCCTATCAACCCTATCTCCTGCCCAGTCAGCATCACAATATCCTACAATTTCTGTGCTTCCATTGCACCCCATCCATACACCTTGACCAGGAGCCTCCCTTAAGTATCTCATGATCCTCTCAACCATGTTCCAATGGTGTACTTTAGGCGCCTGCATGTGTTGACTGACTTGGTTCACAGCAAAGCAAATGTCTGGTCTATTGATGGTCAGATAGATGAGTTTCCCAACCATCCTTCTATACTTCTTGACATCATCAACTGGGGTGTTTTTAAACTCCCCCTCTCGCAGCACTTTGTAGCCATCTTCAAGAGGAGTTTTGGCTGGTCTTCCTCCAAGGTTTCCTGCCTCAGTTAAAAGATCAAGTGTGTACTTCCTTTGAGATAAGAAGAGCCCCTCTTTAGAGCGGCATACTTCAATCCCAAGGAAGTACTTGAGTTCACCTAAATCCTTAATGTCAAATACAGATTTGAGGAATACCTTGGTTTCTTGGATGCCCTCTTTGTCACTGCCTGTGATGATTATATCATCCACATAAATCAAGATGACCACAATGCCTCTTGGACCACGAAGAATGTATTGAGATGAAGAACCAAAGAGAAATAAAAGAGACAAAGAGAAGAAATGCTCTGGATACTTGAGGTGGAAGTTAGTCTGTACAGTCTTGCTCTACAAGGTATCTAACTTGACCTAACTTGCCTTGGGAGGAAAGTTAAGGAGATATTTCGTGTACTCTGACTAGAAGAAGGCAAGGAGACCTTTGGAGCATTGTTAGACCAGTTTGAATTCAAATGGAGAGAGTCACATGTCGCTCTAAGGAATATAGCTGTTCATGACCTGTCTGATGAGGACATAGAACCTACTTTGAAATATATGAGTCAGTTTGCCCCTAGCAACTAAAACCCTAAGTCTTTCCGTGTGTGTGAGAAGCAGCATAGAGAGCAGCCGA
>CAJHQP010007387.1:0-32541 GCA_905132765.1 Moricandia arvensis
TCTTACATCTTGGTTCCTCATGGTTTGATTAAAATCATGAAGATATTGTCATATGTCTAAATAGGCTAATCCGGAATCACTTGAATATAAAGTGGGATAGCTTCTTCCTTATAAATCCTATGAGATTTATTAAACTTCGTGGTTATTGTCCATTGATTAATTGATCCAAATAAAGCTTCTTACATCTTGGTTCCTCCTGGTTTGATTTGAATCATGAAGATTTTGCCATATGTCTAAATAGGCTAATCTGGAATCACCTGAATAGAATGTGAGATAGCTTCTTCCTCATAACTCCTATGAGATTTATTCAAATTCGTGGTTATTGTCCATTGATTCTTGTTTCCAAATTAAGCTTCTTACATCTTGGTTTCTCATGGTTTGATTAGAATCACGAAGATATTGCCATATGTCTGAATAGGCAAATCTGGAATCAGCCGAATAGAAAGTGGGAAAGCTTCTTCCTCATAAGTCCTATGAAGTTTATTAAACTTCGTGGTTATTTTCCATTGATTAATGGTTCCAAATCAAGCTTCTTACATCTTGGTTCCTCATGGTTTGATTAGAATCATGAAGATATTGCCATATGTCTGAATAGGCTAATTTGGATTCTCCTGAATAGAAAGTGGGATAGCTTCATCCTCACAACTCCTATGAGATTTATTCATCTTCGTGGTTATTTTCCACTGATTAATGGTTCTAAATCAAGCTTCTTACATCTTGGTTCCCCATGGTTTCATTAGAATCATGTAGATATTGCCATATATCAAATAGGCTAATCTAGAATCACATGAATAGAAAGTGAGATAACTTCTTCCTCATAACTCCTGTGAGACTTATTCAACTTCCTGGTTATTGTTCACTGATTAATGGTTCCAAATAAAGCTTCTTAGATCTTGGTTCTTCATGGTTTGATTAGAATCATGAAGATATTGTCATATGTCTGAATAGTCTAATCTCGAATCACTTGAATAAAAAGTGGGATACCTTTTTCCTCACAACTCCTATGAGATTTATTCAACTCCGTGGTTATTTTCCACTTATTAATGGTTGCAAATCAAGATTATTACATCTTGGCTCCCCATGGTTTGATTAGAATCATGAAGATATTGTCATATATCTGAATAGGCTAATCTAGAATCACATGAATAGAAAGTGAGATAACTTCTTCCTCATGACTCCTACGAGATTTATTCAAATTCCTGGTAAATTTTTACTGATTATTCGTATCAAATCAGGATGCTTACATCTTGGTTCCTCCTGGTTTGATTAGATTCATGAAGATATTGCCATATGTCTAAATACGCTAATCTGGAATTACCTGAATAGAAAGTGAGATAGCTTCTTCCTCATAACTCCTATGAGATTTATTCAACTTCATGGTTAATGTACACTGATTAATGTTTCCAAATAAAGCTTCTTAGATATTGGTTTCTCATGTTTTGATTAGAATCATGAAGATATTGTCATATGTCTGAAAAGGCTAATTTGGAATCACCTCAACAGAAAGTGGGAAAACTTCTTCCTCATAACTCCTATGAGGTTTATTCGAATTCATGGTTATTATACACTGATTAATGGTTCCAAATCATGCTTCTTACATCTTGGTTTCATGGTTATTATACACTGATTAATGGTTCCAAATCATGCTTCTTACATCTTGGTTCCTCATCATTTGATTAGAATCATGAAGATATTGCCATATGTCTGAATAGGCTAATCTGGAATCACCCAAATAGAAAGTGGGAAAGCTTCTTCCTCATAACTCATATGAGGTTTATTTAACTTCATGGTTATTGTACACTGATTAATGGTTCCAAATATAGCTTCTTACATCTTTGTTCCTCATGGTTTGATTAGAATCATGAAGATATTGTCATATGTCTGAATAGGCTAATCTGGATTCACCTGAATAAAAAGTGCGATAGCTTCTTCCTCAAAACTCCTATGAGATTTATTCAACTTCGTGGTTATTTTCCACTGATTAATGGTTCTAAATTAAGATTCTTACATTTTGGTTCCCCATGGTTTCATTAGAATCATGAGATATTGCCATATATTTAATATGCTAATCTAGAATCACATGAATAGAAAGTGAGATAACTTCTTCCTCATGACTCCTATGAGACTTATTCAACTTCCTGGTTATTGTCCATTGATTAATGGTTCCAATCAAGCTTCTTACATCTTGGTTCCTCATGGTTTGATTAGAATCATGAAGATATTGTCATATGTCTGAATATGCTAATCTAGAATCACATGAATAGAAAGTGAGATAACTTCTTCCTCATGACTCATATGAGATTTATTCAACTTCCTGGTTTTTTTCCACTGATTAATGGTTCCAAATCAAGCTTCTTACATCTTGGTTCCTCATGTTTTGAGTAGAATCATGAAGATATTGCCATATGTCTGAATAGGCTAATTTGGATTCTCCTGAATAGAAAGTGGGATAGCTTCATCCTCACAACTCCTATGAGATTTATTCATCTTCGTGGTTACTTTCCACTGATTAATGGTTCTAAATCAAGCTTCTTACATCTTGGTTCCCCATGGTTTCATTAGAATCATGTAGATATTGCCATATATCAAATAGGCTAATCTAGAATCACATGAATAGAAAGTGAGATAACTTCTTCCACATGACTCCTGTGAGACTTATTCAACTTCCTGGTTATTGTCCACTGATTAATGGTTCCAAATAAAGCTTCTTAAATCTTGGTTCTTCATGGTTTGATTAGAATCATGAAGATATTATCATATGTCTGAATAGTCTAATCTCGAATCACTTGAATAAAAAGTGGGATACCTTTTTCTTCACAACTCCTATGAGATTTATTCAACTCCGTGGTTATTTTCCACTGATTAATGATTCCAAATCAAGATTATTACAACTTGGCTCCCCATGGTTTGATTAGAATCATGAAGATATTGCCATATATCTGAATAGGCTAATCTAGAATCACATGAATAGAAAGTGAGATAACTTCTTCTTCATGACTCCTATGAGATTTATTCAAATTCCTAGTTAATTTTTACTGATTATTCGTATCAAATCAGGATGCTTACATCTTGGTTCCTCCTGGTTTGATTAGATTCATGAAGATATTGCCATATGTCTAAATAGGCTAATCTGGAATTACCTGAATAGAAAGTGAGATAGCTTCTTCCTCATGACTCCTATGAGATTTATTCAAATTCCTGGTTAATTTTTACTGATTAGTGGTTCCAAATAAAGCTTCTTAGATATTGGTTTCTCATGTTTTGATTAGAATCATGAAGATATTGTCATATGTCTGAAAATGCTAATTTGGAATCACCTCAACAGAAGGTGGGAAAACTTCTTCCTCATAACTCTTATGAGGTTTATTCGACTTCATTGTTATTGTACACTGATTAATGGTTCCAAATCATGCTTCTTACATCTTGGTTCCTCATTGTTTGATTAGAATCATGAAGATATTGTCATATGTATAAATAGGCTAATCTGGATTCACCTGAATAAAAATGCGATAGCTTCTTCCTCAAAACTCCTATGAGATTTATTCAACTTCGTGGTTATTTTCCACTGATTAATGGTTCTAAATTAAGATTCTTACATTTTGGTTCCCCATGGTTTCATTAGAATCATGAGATATTGCCATATATTTAATATGCTAATCTAGAATCACATGAATAGAAAGTGAGATAATTTCTTCCTCATGACTCCTATGAGACTTATTCAACTTCCTGGTTATTGTCCATTGATTAATGGTTCCAAATCAAGCTTCTTACATCTTGGTTCCTCATGGTTTGATTAGAATCATGAAGATATTGTCATATGTCTGAATATGCTAATCTAGAATCACATGAATAGAAAGTGGGATAACTTCTTGCTCATGACTCATATGAGATTTATTCAACTTCCTGGTTTTTTTCCACTGATTAATGGTTCCAAATCAAGCTTCTTACATCTTGGTTCCTCATGTTTTGATTAGAATCATGAAGATATTGCCATATGTCTGAATACGCTAATCTCGAATCACCCGAATATAAAGTGGGAAAACTTCTTCCTCATAACTCCTATGAGGTTTATTCAACTTCATGGTTATTGTCCACTGATTAATGGTTCCAAATCAAGCTTCTTAAATCTTGGTTCCTCATGGTTTGATTAGAATCATGAAGATATTGCCATATGTCTGAATAGGCTAATTTCAATTCACCTGAATAGAAAGTGGGATAGCTTCATCCTCACAACTGCTATGAGATTTATTCAACTTCGTGGTTATTTTCCACTGATTAATGGTTCTAAATCAAGCTTCTTACATCTTGGTTCCCCATGGTTTCATTATATTCATGAAGATATTGCCATATATCAAATAGGCTAATCTAGAATCACATGAATAGAAAGTGAGATAACTTCTTCCTCATGACTCCTATGAGACTTATTCAACTTCATGGTTATTTTACACTGACTAATGGTTCCAAATAAAGCTTCTTACATCTTGGTTCCTCATGGTTTGATTAGAATCATGAAGATATTGTCATATGTCTAAATAGTCTAATCTGGAATCACCTGAATAGAAAGTGGGAAAGCTTCTTCCTCACAACTCCTATGAGCTTTATTCAACTTCGTGGTTATTGTCCATTGATTAATGGTTCTAAATCAGGCTTCTTACATCTTGGTACCTCATGGTTTGATTAGAATCATGAAGATATTGCAATATTTATGAATAGGCTAATCTGGAATAACCTGAATAAAAAGTGTGAAAGCTTCTTCCTCATAACTACTATGAGGTTTATTCAACTTCGTGGTTATTGTCCATTGATTAGTGGTTCCAAATCATGCTTCTTACATCTTGGTTACTCATGGTTTGATTAGAATCATGAAGATATTTCCATATGTCTGAATAGGCTAATTTGGATTCACCTGAATATAAAGTGGGATAGCTTCAACCTCACAACTCCTATGAGATTTATTCAACTTCGTGGTTATTTTCCACTGATTAATGGTTCTAAATCAAGCTTCTTACATCTTGGTTCCCGATGGTTTCATTATAATCATGAATATATTGCCGTATATCAAATAGGTTAGTCTAGAATCACATGAATAGAAAGTGAGATAACTTCTTTCTCATGACTCCTATGAGACTTATTCAACTTCCTCGTTATTGTCCACTAATTAATGGTTCCAAATAAAGCTTCTTACATATTGTTTCCTCATGGTTTTATTAGAATCATTAAGATATTGTCATATGTCTGAATAGTCTAATCTGGAATCACCTAAATATAAAGTGGGATACCTTTTTCCTCACAACTCCTATGAGATTTATTCAAATTTGTCGTTATTTTCCACTGATTAATGGTTCAAAATCAAGATTATTACACCGTGGTCCCCCATGGTTTGATTAGAATCATGAATATATTGCCATATATCTAAATAGGCTAATCTAGAATCACATGAATAGAAAGTGAGATAACTTCTTCCTCACTCCTATGAGATTTATTCAAATTCCAGGTTATTTTCTACTGATTATTGGTTCCAAATCAGGATGCTTACATCTTGGTTCCTCCTGGTTTGATTTGATTCATGAAGATATTGCCATATGTCTAAATAGGCTAATCTGGAATCACCTGAATATAAAGTGAGATAACTTCTTCCTCATAACTCCTATGAGATTTATTCAACTTCATGGTTAATGTACACTGATCAAAGGTTCCAAATCAAGCTTCTTAGATATTGGTTTCTCATGTTTTGATTAGAATCATGAAGATATTGCCATATGGCTGAAAAGGCTAATCTTGAATCACCTGAATCAAAAGTGGGAAAACTTCTTCCTCATAACTGCTATGAGGTTTATTTGACTTCATGGTTATTGTACACTGATTAATGGTTCCAAATAATGCTTCTTACATCTTGGTTCCTCCTAATTTGATTAGAATCATGAAGATATTACCATACGTCTGAATAGGCTAATCTGGAATCACCTGAATAGAAATTGGGATAGCTTCATCCTCATAATTCCTATGAGATTTATTCAACTTCGTGGTTATTTTCCATTGATTAATGGTTCCAAATGAAGCTTCTTATATCTTGGTTCTTCATGGTTTGATTAGAATCATGAAGATATTGTCATATGTCTGAATAGGTTAATCTGGAATCACCTGAATAGATAGTGGGATAGCTTCTTCCTCACAACTCCTATGAGATTTATTCAAATTTGTGGTTATTTACACAGATTAATGGTTCCAAATCAAGATTCTTACATCTTGGTTCCCCATGGTTTGATTAGAATCATGAAGATATTGCCATATATCTGAATAGGCTAATCTAAAATCACATGAATAGAACGTGAGATAACTTCTTCCTCATGACTCCTATGAGATTTATTCAACTTCCTGGTTATTTTCTACAGATTATTGGTTCCAAATCAGGATACTTACATCTTGTTTCCTCCTGGTTTGATTTGAATCATGAAGATATTGCCAATGTCTAAATAGGCTAATCTGGAACCACCTGAATAGAAAGTGAGATAGATTCTTCCAAATAACTCCTATTAGATTTATTCAACTTCGTGGTTATTGTCCATTGATTAATTGTTCCAAACAAAGATTCTTACATCTTGGTTCCTCATGGTTTTATTAGAATCATGAAGATATTGCCATATGTTCGAATAGGCTAATATGGAATCACCTGAATATAAAGTGGGATAGCTCCTTCCTTGTAACTCCTATGAGATTTATTAAACTTCGTGGTTATTTTCCACTGATTAATGAATCCAAATCAAGATTCTTACATCTTGGTTCCCCAATATTTGATTAGAACATGAAGATATTGCCATATATCTGAATTGGCTAATCTAGAATCACATGAATAAAAGGTGAGATAACTTCTTCCTCATGACTCATATGAGGTTTATTCAACTTCGTGGTTATTGTCCATTGATTAATGGTTCCAAATTAAGCTTCTTACATCTTGGTTCCTCATGGTTTGATTAGAATCATGAAGATATTGCCATATGTCTGAATAGGCTAAAATGGAATCACCTAAATAGAAAGTGGGAAAGCTTCTTCCTCATAAATCCTATGAGGTTTATTTAACTTCATGGTTATTTTCCACTGATTAATGGTTCCAAATAAAGCTTCTTACATCTTGGTTCCTCATGGTTTGATTAGAATCATGAAGTTATTGTCATATGTCTGAATAGGCTAATCTGGATTCACCTGAATAGAAGGTGGGATAACTTCTTCCTCAAAACTCCTATGATATTTATTAAACTTCGTGGTTATTGTCCACTGATTAATGATTCTAAATCAAGATTCTTACATATTGGTTTCCCATGGTTTCATTAGAATCATGAAGATATGTCCATATATCAAGTAGGCTAATCTAGAATCACATGAATAGAAAGTGAGATAAATTCTTCCTCATGACTCCTATGAGACTTATTCAACTTCCTGGTTATTTTCCACTGATTAATAAGTTCAAATAAAGCTTCTTACATCTTGGTTCCTCATGGTTTGATTAGAATCATGAAGATATTGTCATATGTCTGAATAGGCTAATCTGGAATCACCTGAATAGAAAGTGGGATAGCTTCTTCCTCACAACTCCTATGATATTTATTCAACTTCGTGGTTATTTACACAGATTAATGGTTCCAAATCAAGATTCTTACATCTTGGTTCCCCAAGGTTTGATTAGAATCATGAAGATGTTGCAATATATCTGAATAGGCTAATCTAGAATCACATGAATAGAATGTGAGATAATTTCTTCTTCATGAATCCTATGAGATTTATTCAACTTCCTGGTTATATTCTACTGATTATTGGTTCCAAATCAGGATGCTTACATCTTGGTTCCTCCTGGTTTGATTTGATTCATGAAGATATTGCCATATGTCTAAATAGGCTAATCTGGAATCACCTGAATAAAAAGTGAGATAGCTTCTTCCTCATAACTCCTATGAGATTTATTCAACTTCATGGTTAATGTACACTGATTAATTGTTCCAAATCAAGATTCTTAGATATTGGTTTCTCATGTTTTGATTAGAATCATGAAGATATTGCCATATGTCTGAAAAGGCTAATCTGGAATCACCTGAATAGAGAGTGGGAAAACTTCTTCCTCATAACTCCTATGAGGTTTTTTCGAGTTCATGGTTATTTTACACTGATTAATGGTTCCAAATCAAGCTTCTTACATCTTGGTTCTTCATAATTTGATTAGAATCATGAAGATATTGCCATATGTCTAAATAGGCTAATCTGGAATCACCTGAATAGAAAGTCGGATAGCTTCTTCCTAATAACTCCTATGAGATTTATTCAACTTTGTGGTTACTGTACACTGACTAATGGTTCCAAATCAAGCTTTTTGAATCTTGGTTCCCCATGGTTAGATTAGAATCATGAAGATATTGTCATATGTCTAAATAGGCTTATCTTGAATCACCTGAATA
The DNA here is from genome assembly GCA_905132765.1 of Moricandia arvensis. Lineage (NCBI taxonomy): Eukaryota > Viridiplantae > Streptophyta > Magnoliopsida > Brassicales > Brassicaceae > Moricandia > Moricandia arvensis. The sequence continues at coordinate 8,445 of CAJHQP010007387.1, forward strand.
TAAACTGAGATAGCTTCTTCCTCATAACTCCTATGAGATTTATTCAACTTCGTGGTTATTTTCCATTGATTAATGGTTCCAAATCAAGATTCTTATATCTTGGTTCCTCATGGTTTGATTAGAATCATGAAGATATTGTCATATGTCTGAATAGGCTAATCTGGAATCACTTGAATATAAAGTGGGATAGCATCTTCCTTATAACTCCTATGAGATTTATTAAACTTCATGATTATTTTACACTGATTAATGGTTCCAAATCAAGATTCTTACATCTTGTTTCCCCACGGTTTGATTAGAATCATGAAGATATTGTCATATATCTGAATTGGCTAATCTAGAATCACATGAATAGAAAATGAGATAACTTCTTTCTCATGACTCCTATGAGGTTTATTCAACTTCGTGGTTATTTTCCATTGATTAATGGTTCCAAATCAAGCATCTTACATCTGTGTTCCTCATGGTTTGATTAGAATCATGAAGATATTGCCATATGTCTGAATAGGCTAATCTGGAATTAACTGAATAGAAAGTGGGATAGCTTCTTCCTTATAACTCCTATGAGATTTATTAAACTTCGTGATTATTTTAGACTGAATAATGGTTCCAAATCAAGATTCTTACATCTTGGTTCCCCATGGTTTGATTATATACATGAATATATTGCCATATATCTGAATTGGCTAATCTAGAATCACATGAATAGAAAGTGAGATAACTTCTTCCTGATGACTCCTATGAGGTTTATTCAACTTCGTGGTTATTTTCCATTGACTAATGGTTACAAATTAAGCATCTTACATCTTGGTTCCTCATGGTTTGATTAGAATCATGAAGATATTGCCATATGTCCAAATAGGCTAATCTGGAATCACCTGAATATAAAGTGGGATAACTTCTTCCTTATAACTCCTATGAGATTTATTAAACTTCGTGGTTATTTTCCACTAATTATTGGTTCCAAATCAAGATTCTTACATCTTCGTTCCCCATGGTTTGATTAGAATCATGAAGATATTGCTATATATCATAATTGGCTAATCTAGAATCACATGAATAAAAACTGAGATAACTTCTTCCTCATGACTCCTATGAGATTTATTCAACTTCGTGGTTATTTTCCAAGGATTAATGGTTATAAATCAAGATTCTTACATCTTGGTTCCCCATGGTTTCAATAGAATCATGAAGATATTGCCGTATATCAAATAGGCTATTCTAGAATCACATGAATAGAAAGTAAGATAAATTCTTCCTCATGACTCCTATAAGACTTATTCAACTTCCTCGTTATTTTACACTGATTAATGGTTCCAAATAAAGTTTCTTACATCTTGGTTCCTCAGGGTTTGATTAGAATCATGAAGATATTGTCATATGTCTGAATAGGCTAATCTGGAATCACCTGAATAGAAACTGAGATAGCTTCTTCCTTACAACTCCTATGAGATTTATTCAACTTCGTGGTTATTTTCCACTGATTAATGGTTCCAAATCAATATTCTTACATCTTGGTTCCCCATGGTTTCATTAGAATCATGAAGATATTGCCATATATCAAATAGGCTAATCCAGAATCACATGAATAGAAAGTGAGATAACTTCTTCCTCATGACTCCTATGAGGTGTATTCAACTTCGTGGTTATTTTCCATTGATTAATGGTTCCAAATCAATCTTTTTACATCTTGGTTCCTCATGGTTTAATTAGAATCATGAAGATATTGCCTTATGTCTGAAAAGGCTAATCTGGAATCATCCGAATAGAAAATGGGAAAGATTTTTCCTCATAACTCCTATGAGATTTATTCAACTTCATGGTTATTTTCCACTGATTAATGGTTCCAAGTAAAGTTTCTTACATCTTGGTTCCTCATGGTTTGATTAGAATCGTGAAGATATTGTCATATGTCTGAATAGGCTAATCTGGAATCACCTGAATATAAAGTGGGATAGCTTCTTCCTCAAAACGCCTATGAGATTTATTAAACTTCGTTGTTATTTTCCACTGATTAATGGTTTCAAATCAAGATTCTTACATCTTGGTTCCCCATGGTTTGATTAGAATTATGAAGATATTGACATATATCTGAATTGGCTAATCTAGAAACACATGAATAGAAAGTGAGATAACTTCTTCCTCATGACTCCTATGAGGTTTATTCAACTTCGTGGTTATTGTCCATTAATTAATGGTTTGAAATCAAGCATCTTACATCGTGGTTCCTCATAATTTGATTTGAATCATGAAGATATTGACATATGTCTGAAAAGGCTAATCTGGAATCACCTGAATAGAAAGTGGGAAAACTTCTTCCTCACAACTCCTATGAGATTTATTCAACTTCGTGGCTATTTACACAGATTAATGGTTCCAAATCAAGATTCTTAAATCTTGGTTTCCCCATGGTTTGATTAGAATCATGAAGGTACTGCCGTATATCAGAATAAGCTAATCTAGAATCACATGAATAAAACGTGAGATAACTTCTTCCTCATGACTCCTATGAGATTTATTCAAGTTCCTGGTTATTTTTTACTGATTATTGGTTCCAAATCATTATTCTTACATCTTGGTTTCTCCTGGTTTGATTTGATTCATGAAGAGATTGCCATATGTCTAAATAGTCTAATCTGGAATCACCTGAATAGAAAGTGAGATAGCTTCTTCCTCATAATTCCTATCAGATTTATTCAACTTCGTGGTTATTGTCCATTTATTAATTGTTCAAAACAAATATTCTTACATCTTGGCTCCTCATGGTTTGATTAGAATCATGAAGATATTGCCATATGTTCGAATAGGCTAATCTGGAATAACCTGAATATAAAGTGGGATAGCTTCTTCCTTATAACTCCAATGAGATTTATTAAACTTCGTGGTTATTTTCCACTGATTAATGGTTCCAAATCAAGATTCTTACATCTTGGTTCCCCATGGTTTGATTAGAATCGTGAAGATATTGCCATATGTCTGAATAGGCTAATCTAGAATCACATGAATAGAACGTGAGATAACTTCTTGCTCATGACTCCTATGAGACTTATTCAACATCCTGGTTATTGTCCAGTGATTAATGGTTCCAAATCAAGCTTCTTTCATCCTGGTTCCCCATAGTTAGATTAGAATCATGAAGATATTGTCATATGTCTAAATAAGCTAATCTGGAACCAACTGAATAGAGAGTGAGATAGCTTCTTCCTCATAACTTCTATGAGATTTATTCAACTTCGTGGTTATTTTCCATTGATTAATTATTCCAAATAAAGCTTCTTACATCTTGGTTCCTCATGGTTTGATTAGAATCATGAAGATATTGTCATATGTCTGAATAGTCTAATCTCGAATCACCCGAATAGAAAGTAAGAAAACTTCTTACTCATAACTCCTATGAGGTTTATTCAACTTCATGGTTATTTTCCACTGATTAATGGTTCCAAATCAAGATTATTACATCTTGGTTCCCCATGGTTTGATTAGAATCATGAAGATATTGCCATATATATGAATTGGCTAATCTAGAATCACATGAATAGAAAGTGAGATAACTCCTTCCTCAAGACTCCTATGAGGTTTATTCAACTTCTTGGTTATTGTCCATTGATTAATGGTTCCAAATCAAGTACCTTACATATTAGTTCCTCATGGTTTGATTAGAATCATGAAGATATTGCCATATGTCTGAAAAGGCTAATCTGGAATCACCTGAACATAAAGTGGGAAAACTTCTTCCTCATAACTCCTATGAGGTTTATTCGACTTCATGGTTATTTTACACTGATTAATGGTTCCAAATCATGCTTCTTACATCTTAGTTCCTCATAATTTGATTAGAATCATGAAGATATTGCCATATGTCTGAATAGGCTAATTTGGAATCACCTAAATAGAAAGTGGGATAGCTTCTTCCTAATAACTCCTATGAGATTTATACAACTTTGTGGTTACTGTACACTGATTAATGGTTCCAAATCAAGCTTCTTGCATCTTGGTTCCCCATGGTTAGATTAGAATCATGAAGATATTGTCAGATGTCTAAATAGGCTAATCTAGAATCACATGAATAGAAAGTGAGATAACTTCTTCCTCATGACTCCTATGAGACTTATTCAACTTCCTGGTTATTTTTCACTGATTAATGGTTCCAAATAAAGTTTCTTACATCTTGGTTCCTCATGGTTTGATTAGAATCATGAAGATATTGTCATATGTCTGAATAGGCTAATCTGGAATCACCTGAATAGAAAGTGGGATAGCTTCTTCCTCACAAGTCCTATGATATTTATTCAATTTTGTGGTTATTTACACAGATTTAGGGTTCCAAATCAAGATTCTTACATCTTGGTTCCCCATGGTTTGATTAGAATCATGAAGATATTGCCATATGTCTGAATAGGCTAATCTAGAATCACATGAATAGAACGTGAGATAACTTCTTCCTCATGACTCCTATGAGATTTATTCAACTTCCTGCTTATTTTCTACTTATTATTGGTTCCAAATCAGGATACTTACATCTTGGTTCCTCCTGGTTTGATTTGAATCATGAAGATATTGTCATATGTCTAAATAGGCTTATATGCAATCACCTGAACAGAAAGTGAGATAGCTTCTTCCTCATAACTCCTATGAGATTTATTCAACTTCGTGGTTATTGTCCATTGATTAATGGTTCCAAATCAAGCATCTTACATCTTGGTTCTTCATTGTTTGATTAGAATCATGAAGATATTGCCATATGCCTGAAAAGGCTAATCTGGAATCACCTGAATAGAAAGTGGGAAAACTTCTTCCTCATAACTCCTATGATGTTTATTAAACTTCATGGTTATTTTACACTGATTAATGGTTCCAAATCATGCTTCTTTCATCTTGGTTCCAAATAATTTGATTAGAATCATGAAGATATTGCCATATGTCTGAATAAGTTAATCTGGAATCACCTGAATAGAAAGTAGGATAGTTTCTTCCTAATAACTCCTATGAGATTTATTCAACTTCATGGTTATTTTTCATTTATTAATGGTTCCAAGTCAAGCTTCTTAAATCTTGGTTCCTCATGGTTTGATTAGAATCATGAAGATATTGTCATATGTCTGAATAGTCTAATCTCGAATCACCCGAATAGAAAGTAAGAAAACTTCTTACTCATAACTCCTATGAGGTTTATTCAACTTCATGGTTATTTTCCACTGATTAATGGTTCCTAATCAAGATTCTTACATCTTTGTTCCCCATGGTTTGATTAGAATCATGAAGATATTGCCATATATATGAATTGGCTAATCTAGAATCACAGGAATAGAAAGTGAGATAACTTCTTCCTCATGACTTTTATGAGGTTTATTCAACTTCTTGGTTATTGTCCATTGATTAATGGTTCCAAATCAAGTATCTTACATCTTGGTTCCTCATGGTTTGATTAGAATCATGAAGATATTGCCATATGTCTGAAAAGGCTAATCTGGAATCACCTGAATATAAAGTGGGAAAACTTCTTCCTCATAACTCCTATGAGGTTTATTCGACTTCATGGTTATTTTACACTGATTAATGGTTCCAAATCATGCTTCTTACATCTTGGTTCCTCATAATTTGATTAGAATCATGAAGATATTGCCATATGTCTGAATAGGCTAATTTGGAATCACCTGAATAGAAAGTGGGATAGCTTCTTCTTAATAACTCCTATGAGATTTATTCAACTTCGTGGTTACTGTACACTGATTAATGGTTCCAAATCAAGCTTCTTGCATCTTGGTTCCCCATGGTTAGATTAGAATCATGAAGATATTTTTACATGTCTAAATAGGCTAATCTTGAATCACCTGAGTAGAAAGTGAGATAGCTTCTTCCTCATAACTCCTATGAGATTTATTCAACTTCGTGGTTATTTTCCACTGATTAATGGTTCCAAATACAGTTTCTTACATCTTGTTTCCTCATGGTTTGATTAGAATCATGAAGATATTGTCATATGTCTGAATAGGCTAATCTGGAATCACCTGATATAGAAAGTGGGATAGCTTCTTCCTCACAACTCCTATGATATTTATTCAACTTCGTGGTTATTTACACATATTTATGGTTCCAAATCAAGATTCTTACATCTTGGTTCCCCATGGTTTGATTAGAATCGTGAAGATATTGCCATATGTCTGAATAGGCTAATCTAGAATCACATGAATAGAAAGTTAGATAACTTCTTCCTCATGGCTCCCATGAGACTTATTCAACTTCCTGGTTATTGTCGACTGATTAATTATTCCAAATAAAGATTCTTACATCTTGGTTCCTCATGGTTTGATTAGAATCATGAAGATATTGTCATATGTCTGAATAGGCATGTCTGAATAGGCTAATCTGGAATAACCTCAATAGAAAGTGGGATGGTTTTTTCTCATAACTCCTATGAGATTTATTCAACTTCGTGGTTATATTCCACTGATTAATGGTTCCAAATCAAGATTCTTACATCTTGGTTCCTCCTATTTTGATTTGAATCATGAAGATATTGCCATATGTCTAAATAGGCTAATCTAGAATCACCTGAATAGAAAGTTAGATAGCTTCTTCCTCATAACTCCTATTAGATTTATTCAACTTCGTGGTTATTGTCCATTGATTAATTGTTCCAAAGAAAGATTCTTACATCTTGGTTCGTCATGGTTTGATTAGAATCATGAAGATATTGCCATATGTCTGAATAGGCTAATCTGGAATCACTTGAATATAAAGTGGGATAGCTTCTTCCTTATAACTCCTATGAGATTTATTCAACTTCGTGCTTATTTTCCACTGATTAATGGTTCCAAATCAAGATTCTTGCATCTTATTTCCCCATTGTTTGATTAGAATCATGAAGATATTGCCATATATCTGAATTGGCTAATCTAGAATCACATGAATAGAAAGTGAGATAACTTGTTCCTCATGACTCCTATGAGGTTTATTCAACTTTGTGGTTATTTTCCATTGATTAATGGTTCCAAATCAAGTGTCTTACATCTTGGTTCCTCGTGGTTTGATTAGAATCATGAAGATATTGCCATATGTCTGAAAAGGCTAATCTGGAATCACCTGAATAGAAAGTGGGATAGCTTCTTCCTAATAACTCCTATGAGATTTATTCAACTTTGTGGTTACTGTACACAGATTAATGGTTCCAAATCAAGCTTCTTGCATCTCGGTTCCCCATGGTTAGATTAGAATCATGAAGATATTGTCATATGTCTAAATATGCTAATGTTGAATCACTTGAATAAAAAGTGAGATAGCTTCTTCCTCATAACTCCTATGAGATTTATTCAACTTCGTGGTTATGGTCTATTGATTAATGGTTCCAAATCAAGCTTCTTACATCTTGGTTCCTCATGGTTTGATTAGAATCATGAAGATATTGCCATATGTCTGAATAGGCTAATCTGGATTCACCCGAACCGAAAGTGGGAAAGCTTCTTCCTCATAACTCCAATGAGGTTTATTCAACTTCATGGTTATTTTACACTGATTAATGGTTCCAAATAAAGCTTCTTACATCTTGGTTTCTCATAGTTTGATTAGAATCATGAAGATATTGTCATATGTTTGAATATGCTAATCTGGATTAACCTGAATAGAAAGTGGGATAGCTTTATCCTCAGAACTCCTATGAGCTTTATTCAACTCCGTGGTTATTTTCCACTGATTGATGGTTCTAAATCAAGCTTCTTACGTCTTGGTTCCCCATGGTTTCATTAGAATCATGAAGATATTCCATATATCAAATAGGCTAATCTAGAATCACATGAATAGAAAGTGAGATAACTTCTTCCTCATGAATCCTATAAGATTTATTCAACTTCGTGGTCATTTTGTACGGATTAATGGTTCCAAATCAAGCTTCTTACATCTTGGTTTCCCATGGTTTGATTAGAATCATGAAGATATTGCCATATATCTGAATAGGCTAATCTGGAATAACCTGAATAGAAAGTGGGATAGTTTCTTCCTCACAACTCCTATGAGATTTATTCAACTTCATGGTTATTTTCCATTGATTAATGGTTCCAAATCAAGCTTCTTACATCTTGGTTCCCTATGGTTTGATTAGAATCATGAACATATTGGCATATATCTGAATAGGCTAATCTAGAATCACACAAATAGAACGTGAGATAACCATATGTCTAAGAAGGCTAATATGGAATCACCTAAATAGAAAGTGAGATAGCTTCTTCCTCATAAATCCTATGAGATTTATTCAACTTCGAGGTTATTGTCCATTGATTAATTTTTCCAAATAAAGCTTCTTACCACTTGGTTCCTCATGGTTTGATTAGAATCATGAAGATATTGCCATATGTATGAATAGGCTAATCTGAAATCACCTGAATATAAAGTGGGATAGCGTCTTCCTTATAACTCCTATGAGGTTTATTCAACTTCATGGTTATTTTCCACTGATTAATGGTTCCAAATCAGGATTCTTACATCTTGGTTCCCCATGGTTTGATTAGAATCATGAAGATATTGCCATATATATGAATTGGCTAATCTAGAATCACATGAATAGAAAGTGAGATAACTTCTTCCTCATGGTTTATTAGAATCATGAATATATTGCCATATGTCTGAAAAGGCTAATCTGGAATCACCTGAATATAAAGTGGGAAAACTTCTTCCTCATAACTCCTATGAGGTTTATTAGACTTCATGGTTATGTTACACTGATTAATGGTTCCAAATTATGCTTATTACATCTTGGTTCCTCATAATTTGATTAGAATCATGAAGATATTGCCATATGTCTGAATAGGCTAATTTGGAATCACCTGAATAGAAAGTGAGATAGCTTCTTCCTAATAACTCCTATGAGATTTATTCAACTTCGTGGTTACTGTACACTGATTAATGGTTCCAAATCAAGCTTCTTGCATCTTGGTTCCCCATGGTTAGATTAGAATCATGAAGATATTGTCTTATGTCTAAATAGGCTAATCTAGAATCACATGAATAGAAAGTGAAATAACTTCTTCCTCATGACTCCTATGAGACTTATTCAACTTCCTGGTTATTTTCCACTGATTAATGGTTCCAAATAAAGCTTCTTACATCTTGGTTCCTCATGGTTTGATTAGAATCATGAAGATATTGTCATATGTCTGAAAAGGCTAATCTGGAATCACCTGAATAGAAAGTGGGATAGTTTCTTCCTCACAACTCCTATGAGATTTATTCAACTTCGTGGTTATTTACACAGATTTATGGTTCCAAATCAAGATTCTTACATCTTGGTTTCCCATGGTTTGATTAGAATCATGAAGATATTGCCATATGTCTGAATAGGCTAATCTAGAATCACATGAATAGAACGTGAGATAACTTCTTCTTCATGACTCCTATGAGATTTATTCAACTTCCTGCTTATTTTCAAATGATTATTGGTTCCAAATCAGGATAATTACATCTTGGTTCCCCCTGGTTTGATTTGAATCATGAAGATATTGCCATATGTCTAAATAGGCTTATATGGAATCAACTGAATAGAAAGTGAGATAGCTTCTTCCTCATAACTCCTATGAGATTTATTCAACTTCGTGGTTATTGTCCATTGATTAATGGTTCCAAATCAAGCATCTTACATCTTGGTTCCACATGGTTTGATTAGAATGATGAAGATATTGCCATATGTCTAAAAAGGCTAATCTGGAATCACCTGAATAGAAAGTGGGAAAACTTCTTCCTCATAACTCCTATGAGGTCTATTAAACTTCATGGTTATTGTACACTGATTAATGGTTCCAAATCATGCTTCTTTCATCTTGGTTCCTCATAATTTGATTAGAATCATGAAAATAATGCCATATGTCTGAATAAGCTAATCTGGAATCACCTGAATAGAAAGTGGGATAGATTCTTCCTAATAACTCCTATGAGATTTATTCAACTTCATGGTTATTTTCCATTGATTAATTGTTCCAAATCAAGCTTCTTACATCTTGGTTCGTCATGGTTTGATTAGAATCATGAAGATATTGCCATATGTCCGAATAGGCTAATCTGGAATAACCTGAATATAAAGTGGGATAGCTTCTTCTTTATAACTCCTATGAGATTTATTAAACTTCGTGGTTATTTTCCACTGATTAATGGTTCCAAATCAAGATTCTTACATCTTGGTTCCCCATGGTTTGATTTGAATCATGAAGATATTGCCATATATCTGAATTGGCTAAAATAGAATCACATGAATAGAAAGAGAGATAACTTCTTTCTCATGACTCCTATGAGGTTTATTCAACTTCGTGGTTATTCTCCAGTGATTAATGGTTCCAAATCAAGTATCTTACATATTTGTTCCTCATGGTTTGATTAGAATCATGAAGATATTGCAATATTTCTGAATAGGCTAATCTCGAATCACCCGAATAGAAAGTGGGAAAACTTCTTCCTCGTAACTCCTATAAAGTTTATTCAACTTCATGGTTATTATCCATTGATTAATGGTTCCAAATAAAGCTTCTTACATCTTGGTTCCTCATGGTTTGATTAGAATCATGAAGATATTGTCAGATGTCTGAATAGGCTAATCTGGATTCAACGGAATAGAAAGTGGGATATCTTCATCCTCACAACTCGTATGAGATTTATTCAACTTTGTGGTTATTTTCCAGTGATTAATGGTTCCAAATCAAGCTTCTTACGTCTTGGTTCCCCATGGTTTCATTAGAATCATGAAGATATTGCCATATATCAAATAGGCTAATCTAGAATCACATGAATAGTAAGTGAGATAACTTCTTCCTCATGAATCCTATGTAACTTATTCAACTTCCTGGTTAATTTCCACTGATTAATGATTCCAAATAAAGCTTCTTACATCTTGGTTCCTCATGGTTTGATTAGAATCATGAAGATATTGTCATATGTCTGAATAAGCTAATCTGGAATCACCTGAATAAAAAGTGGGATAGCTTCTTCCTCAAGACTCCTATGAGATTTATTCAACTTCATGGTTATTTTCACAGATTAATGATTTCAAATCAAGATTCTTACATCTTGGTTCCCCATGGTTTGATTAGAATCATGAAGATATTGCCATATATCTGAATAGGCTAATCTAGAATCACATGAATAGAACGTGAGATAACTTCTTCCTCATGACTCCTATGAGATTTATTCAACTTCATGGTTATCGTCCATTGATTAAAGGTTCCAAATCAAGCTTCTTACATCTTGGTTCCTCATGTATTGATTAGAATCATGAAAATATTGCCATAAGTCTGAAAAGGCTAATCTGGAATCACCTGAATAGAAAGTGGGAAAACTTCTTCCTCATAACTCCTATGAGGTTTATTCAACTTCATCGTTATTTTACACTGATTAATGGTTCCAAATCAAGCTTCTTACATCCTGGTTCCTCATAATTTGATTCGAATCATGAAGATATTGCCATATGTCCGAATAGGCTAATCTGGAATCACCTGAATAGAAAGTGGGATAACTTCTTCCTAATAACTCCTATGAGATTTATTCAGCTTCATGGTTACTGTACACTAATTAATGGTTCCAAATCAAGCATCTTGAATCTTGGTTCCCCATGGTTAGACTATAATCATGAAGATATTGTCATACGTCTAAATAGGCATATCTTGAATCACCTGAATAGAATGTAAGATAGCTTCTTCCTCATAACTCCTATGAGATTTATTCAACTTCGTGGTTATTGTCCATTGATTAATTGATTCAAACAAAGCTTCTTAGATCTTGGTTCCTCATGGTTTGATTAGAATAATGAAGATATTGTCATATGTCTGAATAGGCTAATCTAGGATCACCTCAATATAAAGTGGGATAGCTTCTTCCTTATAACTCCTATGAGGTTTATTCAACTTCGTAGTTATTTTCCACTGATTAATGGTTCCAAATCAAGATTCTTAAATCTTCGTTCCCCATGGTTTGATTAGAATCATGAAGATATTGTCATATATCTGAATTGGCTAATCTATAATCACATGAATAGAAAGTGAGATAACTTCTTCCTGATGCCTCGTATGAGGTTTATTCAACTTCGTGGTTATTTTCCATTGATTAATGGTTTCAAATCAAGCATCTGACATCCTGGTTCCTCATGGTTTGATTAGAATCATGAAGATATTGCCATATGTCAGAAAAGGCTAATCTGGAATCACCTAAATAGAAAGTGGGAAAACTTCCTCCTCATAACTTCAATGAGGTTTATTAAACTTCATGGTTATTGTACATTGATTAATGGTTCCAAATCAAGCTTCTTACATCTTTGTTCCTCAAAATTTTATTAGAATCATGAAGATATTGTCATATGTTTGAATAGGCTAATCTCGAATCACCTGAATAGAAAGTGAGATAGCTTCTTCCTAATAACTCCTATGAGATTTATTCAACTTCGTGGTTACTGTACACTGATTAATGGTTCCAAATCAAGCTTCTTGCATCTTGGTTCCCCATGGTTAGATTAGAATCATGAAGATATTGTCAGATGTCTAAATAGGCTAATCTAGAATCACATGAATAGAAAGTGAGATAACTTCTTCCTCATAACTCCTAAGAGATTTATTCAACTTCATGGTTATCGTCCATTGATTAATGGTTCCAAATCATGCTTCTTACATCTTGGTTCCTCATGTTTTGATTAGAATCATGAAAATATTGCCATAAGTCTGAAAAGGCTAATATTTAATCACCTGAATAGAAAGTGGGAAAACTTCTTCCTCATAACTCCTATGAGGTTTATTCAACTTCATGGTTATTTTACACTGATTAATGGTTCCAAATCAAGCTTCTTACATCCTGGTTCCCCATAATATGATTAGAATCATGAAGATATTGCCATATGTCTGAATAGGCTAATCTGGAATCACCTGAATAAAAAGTGGGATAACTTCTTCCTAATAACTCCTATGAGATTTATTCAGCTTCGTGGTTACTGTACACTGATTAATGGTTCCAAATCAAGCTTCTTGAATCTTGGTTCCCCATGGTTAGATTATAATCATGAAGATATTGTCATAAGTCTAAATAGGCATATCTTGAATCACCTGAATAGAAAGTAAGATAGCTTCTTCCTCATAACTCCTATGAGATTTATTCAACTTCGTGGTTATTGTCCATTGATATATGGATCCAAATCAAGCTTCTTACATCTTGGTTCCTCATGGTTTGATTAGAATCATGAAGATATTGCCATATGTATGAATAGGCTAATCTGGAATCACCCGAATAGAAAGTGGGAAAGCTTCATCCTCACAACTCCTATGAGATTTATTCAACTTTCTGGTTATTTTCCACTGATTAATGGTTCTAAATCAAGCTTCTTACATCCTGGTTCCCCATGGTTTCATTAGAATCATGAAGATATTTCCATATATCAAATAGGCTATTCTAGAATCACATGAATAGAAAGTTAGATAACTTCTTCCTCATGACTCCTATGAGACTTATTCAACTTCTTGGTTATTGTCCACTGATTAATTATTCCAAATAAAGATTCTTACATCTTGGTTCCTCATGGTTTGATTAGAATCATGAAGATATTGTCATATGTCTGAATAGGCATGTCTGAATAGGCTAATCTGGAATAACCTCAATAGAAAGTGGGATAGTTTTTCCTCATAACTCCTATGAGATTTATTCAACTTCGTGGTTATATTCCACTGATTAATGGTTCCAAATCAAGATTCTTACATCTTGGTTCCTCCTATTTTGATTTGAATCATGAAGATATTGCCATATGTCTTAGGCTAATCTAGAATCACCTGAATAGAAAGTGAGATAGCTTCTTCCTCATAACTCCTATTAGATTTATTCAACTTCGTGGTTATTGTCCATTGATTAATTGTTCCAAAGAAAGATTCTTACATCTTGGTTCGTCATGGTTTGATTAGAATCATGAAGATATTGCCATATGTCTGAATAGGCTAATCTGGAATCACTTGAATATAAAGTGGGATAGCTTCTTCCTTATAACTCCTATGAGATTTATTCAACTTCGTGCTTATTTTCCACTGATTAATGGTTCCAAATCAAGATTCTTGCATCTTATTTCCCCATTGTTTGATTATAATCATGAAGATATTGCCATATATCTGAATTGGCTAATCTAGAATCACATGAATAGAAATTGAGATAACTTGTTCCTCATGACTCCTATGAGGTTTATTCAACTTTGTGGTTATTTTCCATTGATTAATGGTTCCAAATCAAGTGTCTTACATCTTGGTTCCTCGTGGTTTGATAAGAATCATGAAGATATTGCCATATGTCTGAAAAGGCTAATCTGGAATCACCTGAATAGAAAGTGGGATAGCTTCTTCCTAATAACTCCTATGAGATTTATTCAACTTTGTGATTACTGTACACAGATTAATGGTTCCAAATCAAGCTTCTTGCATCTCGGTTCCCCATGGTTAGATTAGAATCATGAAGATATTGTCATATGTCTAAATAGGCTAATGTTGAATCACTTAAATAAAAAGTGAGATAGCTTCTTCCTTATAACTCCTATGAGATTTATTCAACTTCGTGGTTATGGTCTATTGATTAATGGTTCCAAATCAAGCTTCTTACATCTTGGTTCCTCATGGTTTGATTAGAATCATGAAGATATTGCCATATGTCTGAATAGGCTAAACTGGAATCACCCGAACCGAAAGTGGGAAAGCTTCTTCCTCATAACTCCAATGAGGTTTATTCAAATTCATGGTTATTTTACACTGATTAATGGTTCCAAATAAAGCTTCTTACATCTTGCTTTCTCATAGTTTGATTAGAATCATGAAGATATTGTCATATGTTTGAATATGCTAATCTGGATTAACCTGAATAGAAAGTGGGATAGCTTTATCCTCAGAACTCCTATGAGCTTTATTCAACTTCGTGGTTATTTTCCACTGATTGATGGTTCTAAATCAAGCTTCTTACGTCTTGGTTCCCCATGGTTTCATTAGAATCATGAAGATATTCCTTATATCAAATAGGCTAATCTAGAATCACATGAATAAAAAGTGAGATAACTTCTTCCTCATGAATCCTATAAGATTTATTCAACTTCGTGGTCATTTTTTACTGATTAATGGTTCCAAATCAAGCTTCTTACATCTTGGTTTCCCATGGTTTGATTAGAATCATGAAGATATTGCCATATATCTGAATAGGCTAATCTGGAATAACCTGAATAGAAAGTGGGATAGTTTCTTCCTCACAACTCCTATGAGATTTATTCAACTTCGTGGTTATTTACACTGATTAATGGTTAAAAATCAAGATTCTTACATCTTGTTTCCCCATGGTTTGATTAGAATCATGAAGATATTGCCATATTTCTTAATAGGCTACTCTAGAATCACATGAATAGAAAGTGAGATAACTTCTTCCTCATGACTCCTATGAGGTTTATTCAACTTCGTGGTTATTGTCCATTGATTATTGTTTCCAAATAAAGCTTCTTACATCCTGGTTCCGCATAGTTTGATTAGAATCATGAAGATATTGCCATATGTCTCAAAAGGCTAATCTGGAATCACCTGAATAGAAAGTAGGAAAACTTCTTCCTCATAACTCCTATGAGGTTTATTCAAATTCATGGTAATTGTACACTGATTATTGGTTCCAAATCGTGCTTATTACATCTTGGTTCCACAAAATTTGATTAGAATCATGAAGATACTGCCATATGTCTGAATACACTAATCTTGAATCACCTGAGTAGAAAGTGTGATAGCTTCTTCCTAATAACTCCTATGAGATTTATTCAACTTTGTGGTTAAGATGCTTTATTTGGAACCATTAATCAGTGGAAAATAACCAGGAAGTTGAATAA
Source organism: Moricandia arvensis (assembly GCA_905132765.1). Classification (NCBI taxonomy): domain Eukaryota; kingdom Viridiplantae; phylum Streptophyta; class Magnoliopsida; order Brassicales; family Brassicaceae; genus Moricandia; species Moricandia arvensis. The sequence goes on from CAJHQP010007387.1 coordinate 24,286, forward strand.
GTCTCATAGGAGTCATGAGGAAGAAGTTATCTCACTTTTTATTCATGTGATTCTAGATTAGCCTATTTGATATATGGCAATATCTTCATGATTCTAATGAAACCATGGGGAACCAAGATGTAAGAAGCTTGATTTAGAACCATAAATCAGTGGAAAATAACAACGAAGTTGAATAAATCTCATAGGAGTTGTGAAGATGAAGCTATCCCACTTTCTATTCAGGTGAATCCAAATTAGCCTATTCATACATATGGTAATATCTTCATGATTCTAATCAAACCATGAGGAACCAAGATATAAAAGCTTGATTTGGAACCATTAATCAATGGACAATAACCACGAAGTTGAATAAACCTCATAGGAGTTATGAGGAAGAAGCTTTCCCACTTTCTATTAGGGTGATTCCAGATTAGCCTATTAAGACATATGACAATATCTTCGTGATTCTAATCAAACCATGAGGAACCAAGATGTAAGAAGCTTTATTTGGAAAAATTAATCAATGGACAATAACCACAAAGTTGAATAAATCTCATAGGAGTTATGAGGAAGAAGCTATCTCACTTTCTATTCAAGTGATTCCAGATTAGCCTATTTAGACATATGGCAATACCTTCATGATTCAAATCAAACCATGAGGAACCAAGATGTAAGAAGCTTTATTTGGAACCATTAATAAGTGGACAATAACCAGGAAGTTGAATAAGTCTTATAGGAGTCATGAGGAAGAAGTTATCTCACTTTATATTCATGTAATTCTAGATTAGCATATTTGATATATGGCAACATCACATGATTCTAATGAAACCATGGGGAACCAAAATGTAAGAATCTTGATTGAGAACCATTAATCAGTGGAAAATAACCACGAAGTTGAATAAATCTCATAGGATTTTTGAGGAAGAAGCTATCCCACTTTCTATTCAGGTGAATCCAGATTAGCCTATTCAGACATATGGCAATATATTCATGATTCTAATCAAACCATGAGGAACCAAGATGTAAGAAGCTTTATTTGGAAGCATTAATTAGTGGACAATAACCATGAAGTTGAATAAACCTCATATGAGTTATGAGGAAGAAGCTTTCCCACTTTCTATTTGGGTGATTCCAGGTTAGCCTATTCAGACATATGGCAATATCTTCATGATTCTAATCAAACCATCAGGAAACAAGATGTAAGAAGCTTTATTTGGAACCATTAATCAATGGAAAATAACCACGAAGATGAATAAATCTCATAGGAGTTGTGAGGAAGAAGCTATCTCAGTTTATATTCAGGTGATTCAAGATTAGCCTATTTAGACATATGACAATATCTTCATGATTCTAATCTAACCATGGCGAAACAAGCTGCAAGAAGCTTGATTTGGAACCATTAATCAGTGTACAGTAACCACAAAGTTGAATAAATCTCATACGAGTTATTAGGAAGAAGTTATCCCACTTTTTATTCAGGTGATTTCAGATTAGGTTATTCAGACATATGGCAATATCTTCATGATTCTAATCAAATTATGTGGAACTAAGATTTAAGAAGCATGATTTGGAACCATTAATCAGTGTACAATAACCATGAAGTCGAATAAACCTCATAGGAGTTATGAGGAAGAAGTTTTCTCACTTTCTATTGAGGTGATTCCAGATTAGCCTTTTCAGACATATGGCAATATCTTCATGATTCTAATCAAAACAGGCGAAACCAATATCTAAGAAGCTTTATTTGGAACCATTAATCAGTGTATATTAACCATGAAGTTGAATAAATCTCATAGGAGTTATGAGGAAGAAGCTATCTCACTTTCTATTTAGGTGATTCCAGATTAGCCTATTTAGACATATGACAATATCTTCATGAATCAAATCAAACCAGGAGGAACAAAGATGTAAGAATCCTGATTTGGAACCAATAATCAGTAAAAAATAACCAGGAAGTTGAATAAGTCTCATAGAAATCATGAGGAAGAAGTTATCTCACTTTCTATTCATGTGATTCTAGATTAGCCTATTTGATATATGGCAATATCTACATGATTCTAATGAAACCATGGGGAATCAAGATGTAAGAAGATTGATTTAGAACCATTAATCAGTGGAAAATATCCACGAAGTTGAATAAATTTCATAGGAGTTGTGAGGATGAAGCTATCCCACTTTATATTCAGGTGAATCCAAATTAGCCTATTCAGACATATGGAAATATCTTCATGATTCTAATCAAACCATGAGGAACCAAGATTTAAGAAGCTTGATTTGGAACCATTAATCAATGGAAAATAACCACGAAGTTGAATAAACCTCATAGGAGTTATGAGGAAGAAGCTTTCCCACTTTCTATTCGGGTGATTCCAGATTAGCCTATTCAGACATATGGCAATATCTTTATGATTCTAATCAAACCATGAGGAACCAAGATGTAAGAAGCTTTATTTGGAATAATTAATCAATGGAAAATAACCACGAAGTTGAATAAATCTCATAGAAGTTATGAGGAAGAAGCTATCTCACTCTCTATTCAGTTGGTTCCAGATTAGCTTATTTAGACATATGACAATATCTTCATGATTCTAATCTAACTATGGGGAACCAGGATGAAAGAAGCTTGATTTGGAACCATTAATCACTGGACAATAACCAGGATGTTGAATAAGTCTCATAGGAGTCATGAGCAAGAAGTTATCTCACGTTCTATTCATGTGATTCTAGATTAGCCTATTCAGATATAAGGCAATATCTTCATTATTATAATCAAACCATGGGGAACGAAGATGTAAGAATCTTGATTTTTAACCATTAATCAGTGTAAATAACCACGAAGTTGAATAAATCTCATAAGAGTTGTGAGGAAGAAGCTATCCCACTTTCTATTCAAGTGAATCCAGATTAGCCTATTCGGACATATGACAATATCTTCATGATTCTAATCAAACCATGAGGAACCAAGATGTAAAAATCTTTATTTGGAACCATTAATCAGTGGACAATAACCATGATGTTAAATAAACCTCATATGAGTTATGAGGAAGAAGCTTTCCCACTTTCTATTTGGGTGATTCCAGATTAGCCTATTCAGACATATGACAATATCTTCATGATTCTAATCAAACCATGAGGAACTAAGATGTAAGAATCTTGATTTGGAACCAGTAATCAATGGAAAAAAACCACGAATTTGAATAAATCTAATAGGAGTTATGAGGAAGAAGCTATCTCAGTTTCTATTCAGGTGATTCAAGACTAGCCTATTTAGACATGTGACAATATCTTCATGATTCTAATCTTACCATGGGAACCAAGATGAAAGAAGCTTGATTTGGAACCATTAATCAGTGTACAGTAACCACAAAGTTAAATAAATATCGTAGGATTCATGAGCAAGAAGTTATCTCACGTTCTATTCATGTGATTCTAGATTAGCCTATTCAGATATATGGCAATATCTTCATGATTCTAATCAAACCATGGGGAACCAAGATGTAAGAATCTTGATTTTTAACCATTAATCATTGTAAATAACCACGAAGTTGAATAAATCTCATAATAGTTGTGGGGAAGAAGCTTTCCCACTTCTGATTCAGGTGATTTTAGATTAGCCTATTCAGACCTATGACAATATCTTCATGATTCTAATCAAACCATGAGGAACCAAGATGTAAGAAGCTTTATTTGGAACCATTAATCAGTAGACAATAACCAGGAAGTTGAATAAGTCTCATAGGAGTCATGAGGAAGAAGTTATCTCACTTTCTATTCATGTGATTCTAGATTAGCATATTTGATATATGGCAATATCTCATGATTCTAATGAAAACATGGGGAACCAAAATGTAAGAATCTTGATTTAGAACCATTAATCAGTGGAAAATAACCACAGAGTTGAATAAATCTCATAGGAGTTTTGAGGAAGAAGCTATCGCACTTTCTATTCAGGTGAATCCAGATTAGCCTATTCAGACATATGGCAATATCTTCATGATTCTAATCAAACCATGAGGAACCAAGATGTAATAAGCCTTATTTGGAACCATTAATCAGTGGAAAATAACCATGAAGTTGAATAAACCTCATATGACTTATGAGGAAGAAGCTTTCCCACTTTCTCTTTGGGTGATTCCAGATAAGCCTATTTAGACATATGGCAATATCTCCATGATTCTAATCAAACCATGAGGAAACAAGATGTAAGAAGCTTGATTTGGAACCATTAATCAATGGAAAATAACCACGAAGTTGAATAAATCTCATAGGAGTTATGAGGACGAAGCTATCTCAGTTTCTATTCAGGTGATTCAAGATTAGCCTATTTAGACATTTGACAATATCTTCATGATTCTAATCAAACCATGTGGAACCAAGATGCAAGAAGCTTGATTTGGAACCATTAATCAATGGAAAATTACCACCAAGTTGAATAAATCTCATAGGAGTTATGGAAAGAAGCTATCTCAATTTCTATTCAGTTGATTCCAGATTAGCCTATTTAGACATATGACAATATCTTTATGATTCTAATCTAACCATGGGGAACCAAGATAAAAGAAGATTTACTTGGAACCATTATTCAGTGTACAGTAACCACAAAGTTGAATAAATATCATAGGACTCATGAGAAAGAAGTTATCTCACGTTCTATTCATGTGATTCTAGATTAGCCTATTCAGATATATGGCAATATCTTCATGATTCTAATCAAACCATGGGGAAACAAGATGTAAGAATCTTGATTTTTAACCATTAATCAGTGTAAATAACCACGAAGTTGAATAAATCTCATAGGAGTTGTGAGGAAGAAGCTTTCCCACTTTCTCTTTGGGTGATTCCAGATAAGCCTATTTAGACATATGGCAATATCTCCATGATTCTAATCAAACCATGAGGAAACAAGATGTAAGAAGCTTGATTTGGAACCATTAATCAATGGAAAATAACCACGAAGTTGAATAAATCTCATAGGAGTTATGAGGAAGAAGCTATCTCAGTTTCTATTCAGGTGATTCAAGATTAGCCTATTTAGACATTTGACAATATCTTCATGATTCTAATCTAACCATGGGGAACAAAGATGCAAGAAGCTTGATTTCGAACCATTAATCAGTGTACAGTAACCACAATTGAATAAATCTCATACGAGTTATTAGGAAGAAGCTATCCCACTTTCTATTCAGGTGATTTCAGATTAGCTTATTCAGACATATGACAATATCTTCATGATTCTAATCAAATTATGAGGAACCAAGATGTAAGAAGCATGATTTGGAACCATTAATCAGTGTACAATAACCATGAAGTCGAATAAACCTCATAGGAGTTATGAGGAAGACGTTTTCCCACTTTCTGTTGAGTTGATTCCAAATTAGCCTTTTCAGACATATGACAATATCTTCATGATTATAATCAAAACATGAGAAACCAATATCTAAGAAGCTTTATTTGGAACCATTAATCAGTGTACATTAACCATGAATTTGAATAAATCTCATAGGAGTTATGAGGAAGAAGCTATCTCACTTTCTATTCAGGTAATTCCAGATTAGCCTATTTAGACATATGGCAATATCTTCATGAATCAAATCAAACCAGGAGGAACCAAGATGTAAGCATCCTGATTTGGAACCAATAATCAGTACAAATTAACCAGGAATTTGAATAAATCTCATAGGAGTCATGAGGAAGAAGTTATTTCACTTTCTATTCATGTGATTCTAGATTAGCCTATTCAGATATATGAAAATATCTTCATTATTCTAATTAAACCATGGGGAGCCAAGTTGTAATAATCTTGATTTTGAACCATTAATCAGTGGAAAATTATCACATAGTTGAATAAATCTCATAAGAGTTGTGAGGAAAAGGTATCCCACTTTCTATTCAAATGATTCGGGATTTGACTATTCAGACATATGACAATATCTTCATGATTCTAATCAAACCATGAAGAACCAAGATTTAATAAGCTTTATTTGGAACCATTAATCAGTGGACAATAACCAAGAAGTTGAATAAGTCTCATAGGAGTCATGAGGAAGAAGTTATCTCACTTTCTATTCATGTGATTCTAGATTAGCCTATTTGATATATGGCAATATCTACATGATTCTAATGAAACCTTGGGAAACCAAGATGTAAGAAGCTTGATTTAGAACCATTAACAGTGGAAAATAACCACGAAGTTGAATAAATCTCATAGGAGTTGTGAGGATGAAGCTATCCCACTTTCTATTCAGGATAATCCAAATTAGCATATTCAGACATATGGCACTATCTTCATGATTCTAATCAAACCATGAGGAACCAAGATGTAAGAATCTTGATTTGGAACCATTAATCAATGGAAAATAACCACAAAGTTGAATAAACCTCATAGGAGTTATGCGGAAGAAGCTTTCCCACTTTTTATTTGGGTGATTCCAGATTAGCCTATTCAGACATATGGCAATATTTTCATGATTCTAATCAAACCATGAGGAACCAAGATGTAAGAAGCTTGATTTGGAATCATTAATCAATGGACAATAACCACGAAGTTGAATAAACCTCATAGGAGTTATGAGGAAGAAGCTTTCTCACTTTCTATTCAGGTGAATCCAAATTAGCCTATTCATACATATGGCAATATCTTCATGATTCTAATCAAACCATGGGGAAACAAGACGTAAGAATCTTGATTTTTAACCATTAATCAGTGTAAATAACCACGAAGTTGAATAAATCTCATAGGAGTTGTGAGGAAGAAGCTATCCCACTTTCTATTCAAGTGAATCCAGATTAGCCTATTCGGACATATGACAATATCTTCATGATTCTAATCAAACCGTGAGGAACCAAGATGTAAAAATCTTTATTTGGAACCATTAATCAGTGGACAATAACCATGAAGTTAAATAAACCTCATATGAGTTATGAGGAAGAAGCTTTCCCACTTTCTATTTGGGTGATTCCAGATTAGCCTATTCAGACATATGACAATATCTTCATGATTCTAATCAAACCATGAGGAACTAAGATGTAAGAATCTTGATTTGGAACCATTAATCAATCGAAAAAAACCACGAATTTGAATAAATCTAATAGGAGTTATGAGGAAGAAGCTATCTCAGTTTCTATTCAGGTGATTCAAGACTAGCCTATTTAGACATGTGACAATATCTTCATGATTCTAATCTAACCATGGGAACCAAGATGAAAGAAGCTTGATTTGGAACCATTAATCAGTGTACAGTAACCACAAAGTTAAATAAATATCGTAGGATTCATGAGCAAGAAGTTATCTCACGTTATATTCATGTGATTCTAGATTAGCCTATTCAGATATATGGCAATATCTTCATGATTCTAATCAAACCATGGGGAACCAAGATGTAAGAATCTTGATTTTTAACCATTAATCATTGTAAATAACCAAGAAGTTGAATAAATCTCATAATAGTTGTGGGGAAGAAGCTTTCCCACTTCTGATTCAGGTGATTTTAGATTAGCCTATTCAGACCTATGACAATATCTTCATGATTCTAATCAAACCATGAGGAACCAAGATGTAAGAAGCTATTTGGAACCATTAATCAGTAGACAATAACCAGGAAGTTGAATAAGTCTCATAGGAGTCATGAGGAAGAAGTTATCTCACTTTCTATTCATAGGATTCTAGATTAGCATATTTGATATATGGCAATATCTCATGATTCTAATGAAACCATGGGGAACCAAAATGTAAGAATCTTGATTTAGAACCATTAATCAGTGGAAAATAACCACAGAGTTGAATAAATCTCATAGGAGTTTTGAGGAAGAAGCTATCGCACTTTCTATTCAGGTGAATCCAGATTATCCTATTCAGACATATGGCAATATCTTCATGATTCTAATCAAACCATGAGGAACCAAGATGTAAGAAGCCTTATTTGGAACCATTAATCAGTGGAAAATAACCATGAAGTTGAATAAACCTCATATGACTTATGAGGAAGAAGCTTTCCCACTTTCTCTTTGGGTGATTCCAGATAAGCCTATTTAGACATATGGCAATATCTCCATGATTCTAATCAAACCATGAGGAAACAAGATGTAAGAAGATTGATTTGGAACCATTAATCAATGGAAAATAACCACGAAGTTGAATAAATCTCATAGGAGTTATGAGGAAGAAGCTATCTCAGTTTCTATTCAGGTGATTCAAGATTAGCCTATTTAGACATTTGACAATATCTTCATGATTCTAATCTAACCATGGGGAACAAAGATGCAAGAAGCTTGATTTCG